>JAUEKR010000578.1:0-11567 GCA_031762895.1 Corambe burchi
ACCCAACCCTAACCATATTCCTAAACCCTAAACCCTACCAGATTCCCCTAACCTCTAAAACAATATTAAAGTCTTGAGGCTTGAGGGAAATAACGAAGAAGTGCCGACTAGACTAGGTAACATTTATTAATTTAATTTAGTAAAGTAGTAAAGTCTTCTACACAAACACCGAGCATGAGCACTATCTTAGATAAATTTAGACTTCTAGACTACCACTTCTAACTCCTATGATCTGCCCAAATTTAGCCCTCCCCTTAGTACAGTAGTAGTTAGTAGTGTCCGCCTTAATACTTAATGCTCGATGTCCGGGAAGCAGCCCAACCGGGCATTTAGTTCATTTAGGTGGAGTGGGCATTAAGCCGGTTCTCCGTTTATGCCCTATGATGACTGGTCATGACACCTTAGTAGGCTTGAATAATGACTAATACACTATAATGTTCTTATATTATATTATGACTTCATTTGTCATAGCATTTCGCGTTTTATTCTTCAACATGTATATATATTATATTATTTTTCTACTTTTATCTTTTCAGTTATCATTTGTTTGGAAACAAGTCATGTCAGGAATTTAGAATCAAATTATATATTCTCTATAAATGATTATTAATTGTCTATAGTTGTATAATCTCATATTATATTATTGGTGTTTTTGGTTGGTTTAACATGTTAACCGATATAATTGAGGGCTTCTTATGCCCGATTTGTATGAAAGATCTTGGGACTGTGACTCAACTTCAAGGACATTTTGAAGAAGAGCATTCATCAGAAGATAAAGATGTTCTCAACCAATTAAAAGGTTGGTATAGTATGCTTTGATTGAATTATGAATAAAAAAAATCTCTTCTATCTTGAGGTCAGTAAAAAAGAAATAATCTCATTTGATAAAAAAAAGTATAATTTGATATTAATTATATATATTATGTTATCATTTTTGTGTGTGTTAACTTCATAGCTATTATCAATTATCATTATATATTTTATATTAATAAAAACTTCATTTAATCATTGCATAAAGGTAGTTGATTTGAAATTGTAATAAGATTATTTATTTGATTATAAATTTATTATTTGCTCTTTTAAACTGAGTTATCAACAGTATGAATCTTGGTGAAACAATAAAATTTATATAGATGTATTTTTTGTTCCTTAATATAGGTTTTTTCGATAAAGCTAAGAGAACAATCTTCAAAAACAAAGAAGGTTCAGCCGCAGCATCGTCACAAAGTGGGGAATCATTATCACCTCCTGAACAGCTTGGTGGAGTGTCCGGATATGATCCATCCTGGTGGGAAGAACAAGAACTAGGTATAGTTATAGTTAGCATATATATTATCTATATATATATATAGCTATCACTATCAAAAGCAAAAGTCAGCTATTCAGCTCTCTCTTTATCTCTCTCTCTCTCTCTTTTCTTCTATCTCTCTTTCTCACACACACACACACACACACACACACATACTATCAGTAATATGCTTGTGTTAATTTTTGGAGGATTGAGGGTTGTGTTGTATCTCACCTCCTTCTTCACTGAAAATGTTCAACTTATTTTCTGAAAATTCCAAGTTGGCAGTCATAGTTAGTCAGATGATCCTTTGTAGGACGTTGCTGCTCAAACTTTCCAATGAAACATTGGACAGTCTTTTGGCAATCTTGTTGCATCTGTTAATGTCATTTTCATCCAATCCTGAATCTCATTATATTCCCATTTTCCAATTGGTCTTCATCTTCTACTCTCTATACTTGCCTTAAATTATATGTGTTTTCCTCAGCATTTGATTCTGTTTAACGTATCCTGAATATCACAGCTTTAGCTTTTTTACTTATTATCTATTGAAATGAACTATGTGTATATATAATAAGTGTAATTTCAGTCTTTTGTTAGTTTACAATGGTGTTTAGCGATTCCAGACCCAAGTCTTTATTATTCACTTGCACTCACCAAAATCAAGATTAAGCTCCAACCTCATTGATCCTATGGTTGAATAATCAGTGATCACTAGTTATGAGCCGAAATTAATGGCGTAACTCAGACTTAAGTTAAAATATAGTTGTAATGGACCCGCAGTGAAAGTCCTTTGAATATTGTCTTTCAGATGTTATTACAGTTTATAAAATGTCGCAACATTCCACTCAATAATTAATTGGGCTAAATAGAAAAAAAGTGACATGGATAGAGAGAAGATACACAAAATTATTCTCAAAATTTACTGTGGTCGTAAAGGTTAGCTTCTTCACAATATATGTTATGATAAAATGCAAGTGTAGTCATTTTATAAATTTGCATTCATGAATATATAAGGCATGCTTATCACCAAAGTCTGGAGATCCTTTAAATATCATTTACTTATCCTGACTGGCACCTGCATTGCCATCTTGTTCCTCAAGGAGTGTACAGCAATAATACTCAACCATATTTGTGTCAGTTAGTTAATTAAAAGAAGAGAAGAAGGAGAAGCCTTTAAGGCATGTGTCTCTATCATGTTGGCAATACAGTATTTAATCTCTATTTGTGACTGGGTACTCGAGATTCCTGAATTTAATAAATGTGTGAATGCGTTACCCACTAACTAAAATTTGTACCACTCTGGGATTTAAACAAACCTTTAACCTTTGTATCAGGCTTAGGCCAAAATATTATCTACTTGTGCAATTATTTAGAATACTTTTAATGTCAGATCACAAGTTGGTTCTGTGAGACCATTTTGTCCTTTCCCCCTTCTTTATTTCCCCATTCTCATTGTAATCACCGCTAATGTTAATATTATTTATTGTGTTTTGCGTTCATTTATACAGGTGTTGTGAAGAATCACACTGATACATTCAAAGGAGTGAGAGATGCAAGAGTTGACCATTTTGTGGTGGAGACAAATAAGCTGCTCATTCGATTGGATAAGCTGCTAGCCCCTGATGCTCCAACAGATGCTAAAAAGAGAAAAGGTTGGTACTGAATTCTGAAACCTGAAAACAGTAATAAATCTCGTCTCCAATTTGGCATTGGATAACAATCATTTTCATCTAGCAGTAAACTCTTTATAAATGTTATAAACAATTCTGTTGTCCTAGGTGATGTTGTTATGGGAGAGTTCCAATATACTTGGAATAAGAATAGATGCAACATTTTGTTTGGTTCTCTGTTGTTTGTTTTCTCTTTGTATGGTATCTATAATTTTTGAAAATACTTCTATGTATCATTAGTAATGAAAACTTCCTGATAATGACATAATTCCAAAGTCGTGGGCTATTGTTTTTATCTGGAGTTAGCATTTGCTATGCGGTTAAAGATTTAGTGATCTGTGTGTTTGCACTGCAATGCTATGCCAACAATTGTGATGATAATTGTAATAATATTATTAATATTTACAATTTATTTATAGTGTATTGTCCTGTTAAACTGTATATAAGCACTTACTATGTGTGTGAAGAGAATAAATGAGGGAAGCGTTTATTATTAATATAATGCATATTATTTGTTTTATCCTGTATCCAGCATTTGAAAGGGGGATCGTTCCATGGATACCCGATAAAGAAGTGCCCGCATGTCTTTCCTGTTGCCGTTCTTTTGGTCTCCTCACTCGCCGCCATCACTGTCGTCTGTGTGGTGGGATCATGTGTGACAGATGCTCTGAATTCATGTCATCATCGTATGCTCGTAAGTTTAAAAAAAAATTAAAGAATGTATGTGTTGTGTGATCCATCTTCCATGCCGTTTTGTATAAACTTGTAAATTTTGAATTAATTTAAAATAGAAAAATATATTGTCATGATAAAAAAAAATGAAGTAAAGTTAGTTCTGTATTAGTTAATGAGCATAGGTAAGTCAGGAGTAGTGCTCCAACTCTTACGAATCATACACCTTTTTGTGGTAGTTTGCCATTGCTTTCCTCACCGACCAGCTCCCCACTCATTGCTGTGTGAACAAGAGAGGGAAAGCACTGGGGAAAAAAAAACAGCGCCGCGGATCGAACTTGTATCGCTTGCGTTGCTGCCAAACCGCACTCCAATTGAGATACTAAGCTCTCACTGTCATCATGTGCTTGCATAAATTACGCTTAAGTTTAAATTAAGTATCCCTCCTTGCAGATATCAAATATCTCATAGTGTATTATATGTCAAGTATGAATATTATTTCTTTTTATTATTATTATCATTGCTATTATTATTCTTCATTATAATCATTATTATTACTATTATTATTATTATTATTATTATTGTTATTATTATTGTTATTGTTAATATCATTATTATAATTATTATAATTTTCAGTATTAAAATTATTATTATTATCACTGTCATTATGAATATGATATATATTAGCATATACTAGACTATTTACTATGAATTGCTTTCCCTCTATAGAAAAACTAGTCAATCCGGCCCATGCCTTTAACGGACAAGGATTCCTGAAGCGGGCTGACAGCAACACCAGCCTCAACTCTCTCATCAACATGGATGGTGAGTCTCACATGAGGACGTGTAAGACCTGCCGCAGACTTTTGGAAAGGAGGGATTACATGGCTGAATTACGCAACACAATACCCTCGATCGTGCAGCTGTACAACGTAAGCATCATTTACGGTCATGGTGGCTGAGCGGTTAAGGCATGTGTTACTCTGGGTTGATTGGTTACCAGTTGGATCCTCAATAGAGCTATTGTGGAAGTTCATTTACACTAATTGCTTGCATTGGCGTCACTGGGCTACGGCAAAGCTCGGTTTATAGTGAATAACCAGAACTATTTCTCCTTCCGGATGAATGTAGTGGATTCAAAAATTATTCTTTTTTTTATTATATCATGGCAGTTTTTTTCTATCGAACACTTAAAAGTGTGCTGAGAGAAAATTTATGATATGAAGGATAGTTTTAATAAATCATCAAAACACTGTCTGTTTATATATATATGTGTAATATAATAGATTCACATGGTAAATATTGTAAAATTATATATTTATGTAGCACTTTTTTACTTTTAATGTGCTTTACAATGAGGTGTTTTAGGCTTGTTCATTTGAATACCATGTCAACTTCCTCATGAAGTATACTGAAGAGATGCTTGAAAGGTAAGTCATTCTAGTATCTGAAAATATATCTGCATATGGCTAGGTACCCATTGTGGGTTTGTACACCATCCTAACTAATTTTTTTCAATTATTTTTCTCTTCTTCTTTCGCTTCTTTATTGTCTATTCTGGGGTTTCCTTAATAATTCTTTGCCTCTTATTACCATTGTGCTTGAATGGGGTGAGGAAATTTAAAAGTTATATAAGAAATTGATCAAATTCAATTGTTTGGTTTTTGTTCTTTGTTTTTGTTTATATCAGAAAATGAAAGAGTGTGTGGCAGAAGCAGAGCGGATTATACCTGATTACCTGCCAATGGTTGAATCTTTAAGGTGAGGGGATTTCTATTCAACATAATTAATTTTGTTTCCAAAGAAGAAAAAGCGTTTGAGATCTCAACTTTAAAACAAATAAAAAGAAGAACAAATGCTGTAAACATTACCTTTTGTATAGGAAATGGCAAACATGACTGACGAAAAGAGATAGAGCATTGTGCAACCAGAGCGTGGAATAATGGAGAGAAAAACAATTGTATACACTTTCATATAATAATCTGACGGAGTTAACTAAGATCACATCATGAAAAAGAAAAAGGAATACAGTTGACTTCTTTTGTAGCGATGTTGCTGGGACATTAGAAAAAGAACAGCTACATCCAAAATTTGTTACTTTCGAAGTTCACTGCAACTGTCGTGTTTTGTATCGTCGTATAGGGGACGTTCAATGTGGAAATAATTGCTACATCTGAAAATTGTTACAACCGAGTTTGCTACAAGCGTAGTTGATTGTATTCAGTACATGAAGAGAATGAGAGAGTAAAACAAACAACTAATACATGGTATATAATGACTTACTTGACTTATTGCATTTCGCCAGCAATGTTGTCTGACTTCGCAGCTTCGGCTGTTTTGATGTATAATAGTTGTATAAAAAGAAATCAACGGACACACAGCGGTACTAAGAGGAAAAACAAAAATGAGCACAAAAAAAAAATCAAACATGCAATTTAACAGTGAGAGAAAAAAGAAGTGGGAAATAGGGGGGTATTTAACGGGTTAACATTTTAAATGAATAATAGTTAAGTAGTGCAAACGAGTTGTTCTTCACTGAATTGGGCAGACTGTCAAGTGTATGTTTACTTCTCCAGTCTTAATGGACTGTTATTCCTTCTTATACCTTTTTTTTCATGTGTGGGGGGGGGGGGGGATATTGAATTTTAACATCATGTTGTTTGACTTGTATAAAAAAACTGTGATGTCAAATGTCATTTAATTCCTATTCCAGTCAAGGAGAATCAGTGTATGACTACAGGCAAGCTCAGATCATGAGGACCAAGTTAGTCAAGTTATATGAGGCAGTCGACCAGTTGAGGTAAAATGTTAGTAAATATGTCAAGATCGTTATAAATGCAAATGTGACTCTATGATCTTGTGGAGAGGTTGTGTGTTTAAATCCGCTTTGTGGCGGCGCAGAGTTAAATCCTTGGGAAAGGAATTTTAAACACATTTCCTCACCCCACTCAGGTGCAATGAGAATCCGGTCATAGGTAAAGATGGATATTGTCCAAATGCTAGAATGACGCACCTTTCAGGCATCTCTTCTATATGCTCATTGAGGAGTTGAGATGGTATTGGAATGAATTGGTCTGTCGTGGACACCTTTGAGCATTTAAAAAAATTATGTAAAAAAGCTCTTTATAAATGCTGAAAGCTATATGTATATAATAATGCTTATAATACTGTCACAGTGGGTTGTTCCAAGGTAGACCCTTAAGCAAGGTTATAAATTTCTCCTGATGGTGACTATTAGCATTCTTCTGTGGCGATTTCAAACAATCAGGCTCAGATCATGAGGACCAAGTTGGTCAAGTTATAAGAAGCAGTTGACTAGTTGAGGTAAACCATTAACAACTAAATGAAGACCTTTTGAAATGTAATGACACTTAAGGACTAAAATCTTACAAAATGACAATAGATGACTGATTCAAGCCATATTTCACCATGATATATATTATGCTTTAAAGTAGTTTTGATACTTTTATTTGTGATATTACTGTGATCTATCAGTTAATGCACATTTAATCATGTAAACTTTATTCAAATTCAAATGAATTTAGCGCTATTTAAATCAATAATTATTAATCGACTACGTTTGTAGCTTGAAGCGAAATTGACTGTATTAGAGCATTTGTCAAAATGTGTACGACTACAGTGAATTGTTAGGTGTGTTTGTACAAAATATCAAAATGCCACCGTAGGGCAAAAAAACCCAAATCAAATGTATTTTCTTCATTTTCTGCGTTAGTGTTAACGCAAACTGATGTAGCTTATTCAGCTTCCAATTTATGGTTTCCTACTTATTAGAATAATTAACTAGCTATAGTTCATAATGATTGAGTGTGTCACCTACTAAAATACACTATTTGGTTAGTTTTTGGAAAAAAAACAATTACAATGAAATATTTCTCAAAATTTTATTTTACTAAATGGATGTTTTGTCTTTTTAAATTTTGATAGTAAGAAGATCTTGATGATGAATCTCGACTCTGACCCACCGCCTAACAGCCGCCAAATCCACTTACAAAAGTCGATTCGAATCTATGCCAGCAACTTTCTGCAGGACAATCTACTAGGCTTACAGGTATGTGCTATATTTGTTGAACCGCAATACCTATTAAGTAAAAGCAGTATCCATTGAAAAAAGCCACCGTTGAGATGTAAAACTGGGAAGAAAAAGGGTGTGAGATCTCAACTAGAACCAGACAGAAGACAAACACGGTTACAATGAACGTTTTCTTTAGAATACCTTCTTCAAGCCTGTCCTTTCTATGCTTGAAGAAGGTATTCTGCCGAAAAGTTCATTGTAACCGTGTTTGTATTCTGTGTTGCTCTACTTGAGATCTCACACCCTTTATCACATGCATGATAAATATTTTAAATAAAGCCACAATAGAAGTCATGAGAAATATATTAAGTAAAACTGAAATATTAGATATAAGAAATATATTAAATAAAGCCAAAATGTCAACTATAAGAAATATATTAACTAAAACCAAAATAACAGAGGTGAGAAATAAATTAAGTAAATCCCTTTACAACTTATATTAACTTAACTCACAATATAAGGGCTATTAGAACAGAGCAATCCTTCATTGTCCTTTTGATACATACAACAGCATAATAATATATGTATATGATCATTAACATCTTTATTATTTATGATGGTATCGAATCACTATTTTTCAATCATCAAGTATAATATAGGGTACACATTATATGAATAACAATATATATATAGACAATAGAAAAGAACAGAATCAAGAAAAACAATCTGAAACAGGACTTGAATTTCTATGAATCTATGGCAAAGACTATATACACCTGATGTTGACTATTTTCAGAAGAAGAAAAACACTTAATTCATCCTCATCATGAAGTGCCAGATCTGCAGCAGACATAGGTAGTCATGGATCTCCAATCTTCTCGATTGTGGTTTTTCTGATCAGGTTTTTGATGGTGGACTTTAAATTTATTCAGGCTGTCAGTGTATTTTGTTCTTGTCTTCTCCTACTTAAATATTGTTTATTAATTTGTCCATTTACAGCAACTTCCATCTGAGGAAGACTATCGCACATTGCAGTCAGCCAAAGTAGCCGAGAGTCAACGGCGGATAGCTGTCGAGCGTCAGCGTGCCATGGAGGCCCAGGAGAGGGAACGTCAAGAGCGGGAACGACTGGACCGCGAACGTGCCGGTCTAGATGGACAGCAACAATCTTCTCCTGAGAAATCGCCGAAACTCAATCAACGTCGCCTATTAGGAGGTGGCGGTAAGAAAACACATGCTCGTACTGATTCCAATGGCGGTAAGAAAACGCATGCTCGCACAGATTCCAACGGTAGTCAGAATAAGAGCGTCGGCTGGAAACCGTCGGAAGAGCCTATACGCGTCAGTAAAGCTAGCGATCCCATTCTTCAGCAGATGGAAATCATCCGAGGCTACATCAAGCAGGCGAAAGAAGCAAAGCGCAACGATGAAGTAGTCATGTTGGAACAAAATTTACGTGATCTTCAGGGAGAATTTATGCGTCAACAGCATAGTCAATCATGATGATGGTGATGTTTTAATTAGATATACCTATATGATGGATTATTTGAAATGTTTGAATAATGTTATTATATAAATATCAATGCTGTATTATTGTGATACCGATTGACTCTTGTACTTAAAATTATTTAATAATAATGATATAGACTTTTTTTTTAATCATAAAAAAATGAAATGCTTTTAGGATTGGTAACGTGAATGTGAACCTGCATCTTCTTCTATTTTATTTATTATATTTATTTTATTTCGAAACATGTTTACTTTCTAATACAACATCCACTTTTTGATTGCAAATATAGGTTCTATCTTCCTTTATTTATTTGCCAATGTGCTGTCCATGGAAGCAGCAATAACACGCTATGACAAGACTTTTGAGCTAGTCCGATTGCGTTATAGCAATTTTTTACTTTAAAAAGATATAGGAAAAAAACCTGGATTTTTCAATAGTGTTATTAACGCATACTTCTCATTATATTAGGACTTGTTAGTTATAAGTGTATTCCACTGTATTACATGTTTGTTGATTTAAGGACAAGTTATTTATGTTTAAAAAGCTGAAGATAAATTTCAATAATTCTTATTAGTTGTCAATCTGTGAGTAAATAATAAAAGCAACAAAATCATCTTATTTTAAATCTAAAGTGATTAAGTCTTTTTTTTTTACTTTGTTTATATTATTTCTCCATAAGTTATATTATGTTGTGATTCAATCTGCAATTTTCTAAATTCAATGATATGTTATAAATTTTATGTTTTCTAATTGAGATTAAACACATTTTAAGGAGTATGATTATAATTAATTAGTATTTATTTTGGTGCTTGTGGATCATTCATTCCTATTTTTAAAATTTATTTTAAAACTTGTGATAATTTTAAATTAATTGTGGTTACTTTAAATCAAATGAAATCTTTTGTATTTTTATTATTTTAAAATTTTTTTATTAAGAGTAACAGTTATGCTCTTGTGAATTTGTTTCTAGAGGAGCTTTCACATTTATTTTTTAAATGATTTAAGATCAAAGTTCTGTTTTTCAAAAAAGAAATAAAAAATTAAGTTACATAATCAAATTCAGTTATACAGAGTAACTTGGGTCACAAAACTGGAACAATTACTTATTAATATTTAAACATGATTTATAACGGTTTTATTTAGTTATTAGATTCTGAAATAAAATCAATTGAAAATAAAATTCAAATATTAATAAATCTTTCTTCCGACCTAGTTGCCTAAGTTACCCTGGGTGACCTCATTAATTACTCCGTTCTATGGTACTGTGACTTTTTATATATGCTGTAAGAGCTAATTAATCATAAATGTTGTTCCCATTTTTTAATGCTTTGTTTAAGTTTCAATGATAAATCTACAAAAGAATGAATTTTGTGGACTCCAGTTTGATTTTTATCATCAAATCAATATATCATGAATAATGAAAAAATCCGTATGAAGACATCAGATTATACAGGGCTGCCAACTACCCTGAATTTTTAGGGTTTTCCTGAATTCTAGCCCCCAATCCTGAAGTCCTGAATTTTATCTGAAAACCCTAAATTTTAGAGATACTGGACAGATGGTACTAAAACATCAATGTTGTTTATTATTTCAGATCATTTCTTTATTCTACTGCATCTTCAGAGTGAAGCTACAAGATAGTCTGCTTTGATTAGTGTATTTAACATCGTTAGCAGCTTAAACTATGACTTGTATAGGGGAATAAATCTAAGAGTTATATTGTTATGAGAATAATAGAATAATAATTGTGGTATTTACTCAAATAAGTAATTTGCATGAATTATACGATAGCTATTACTTCTTGTTCTTCAGTAATTTACGGTTCTGAAGTGGTATCCTGAATTTTTCCTCCAAATCCCTAATTTTGAAAGCATGGATCCTTAATTTATTGCTTGTGAGATTGGCAGCCCTGCGGTTATAGCATTATGCATAGGTTGCACTTTTACTGTACCTTCATAAGTAGATGCATAATCTTAATAAAACATAGTAGTCAGTCTAGTATCATTATATTAAGTTTGTGAAAAGATGCCATTGTTTTTTTTGTTTTTTTTAAAAGATTTATGTAATCTCATTAAAACTATGCAATGATGATTGTATGGTTTATACCATCCATTTTTTGTTTTGTTTTATTGTTTTCTAATTGTGGCCACCAATGATAATATTAATTGTTGCTTACTTTAACTTAGAGTGGTTGATTGACTACTAAAGAGCAAAAAAAAGAAAGAAAAGAAAATTGTGTTCGTTTTCATATTACAATATTATGGATACAAATAACATTTAGATTGCTATGGGTTGGTTTTTGCGATACTAAAATATTGAACTACTTTTTATAAATTTGGAATTTCATCTCTTGCTCGACCGCAGTTTAAGAATATGAGTCAATGAAAATGG
>JAUEKR010000800.1:0-11565 GCA_031762895.1 Corambe burchi
TTTTTTAACATGAAATAAAATGGGTGGCAAGCTGGGAAAACCATCCTCAAGTCGCATAGCAAACTTTCACACTAGAGTCCCATTAAGTCAAATTTGGCTAATTTATGAAAATTGAGGTTTTAGGGAAAAAATATTCATTGATACATTTCTGCAAAATATCTAAATTGCATTTGCACAATAAGTTATCTTAAAATTAACTTCTGTTAACACAACCAAACTGTATTTTTAAACGATACTCAAAAACTTTGACTCCATTTTTCTCAGTTTGAAGTTCTCCTGCTTCCCTATACTAAAAATGTTATATCTCTCAGGTTCTTGTAGGATAAAAGTTTCAAATAAAGTGCATATTAATCAGGAAAGGCAGGAGAAACAGATACAACATCTATCTCATTTTGTTTTACCTGACTCATGTCAATGATTTCCCCAGCTTGCCACAGATATATCCCAACCGTGCTTACGGCTGGTAAACATCTTTAACATAGAAATAATATAATGCATAAATTGATACTTCCTGATAACTGATAACTGATAACTGATTATGACATTGCCTAGTATCAATATGCATAATCAAGAGCAATTGAAAACACAAACGTCTTGACATTCAACCCTTTAAGACATGAAAAAAGCATTATTATAAAGTAAAAAAATATGGTTCGACCTCATAATATTCCGGATGTGGAGATAGAACAATAATTGTGTTATGAGTAAAGTTTCTGATTAGAGATTAGTCGACTAAACCAGCTGTTTTAGTCGAGTCGGCTAAATCCATGTAGTCGACTATTTAGTCGATGAGGCCTAGGCTTAGGCATACACCAACTAAAATACCGACTGACCCGTAGTTGAATCACCTAAATTAGATTTCAAAGATTATTTTATTTAGTCGTTTAGGTTGCCTAGGCTCTGTCAAAATGCTCTGAAAATGATAACCATCAAAGGGAGGTAATTTATTAGGCTTTTTTAAAGGGGAGTGGGGGGGGGGAGAATATTACTTCTCTTACTTTTAGTTAGATGTTAATCAACTAATAAAATACTTAGTCTTAGTCGGGTTGACTAATAGTCAACTAAAATATTTCTGCAGTCGACCCATCAATATTTCTAATGTCTGAGGGTACCAATAACAGATGTCAAATAAAATAAAATAAAATAAACATATTGATATAACATGTTAGGTAAAAATTCTCACTAAAAAATTAAACCTGCTAGTACATAATTATAATAATACAACATATCGTGTTTACAAGAAAATGGAAGGTAAAATTAAAATCTGCTTTAAAGTAATTAAGGTTAAAAAAGACAATTAATAGAACAAAAAAAATAATACTATGAGTACATAAATTATAAATTGCAGTCAAATTCCCCTTGACAGCAAAAACAAACAAACAACAACATAAGTAACAAGTAACACGTAAAAAATTTAAGAGGGGAGGAGGGGAGGGGAGAAACATCTAAAACTTAAAATGATGGAAACAAATAAATTTATTTTAGTTGTAGTTCTATTTTCCTAATCCAGAAAATCATTTTATAATAATAAAGCTCATTACTGTACTTTTACCCGATAATGAATGTAAAATTAACAATAAAATTAGGAGAGCAACAACAACAAAAATGAAATAAGAATATTTACACGACAACGTTATCAACACTTTTTTAATCCATCACGAAGCTGCCTTCTTACTGAGGATCCCAGTTTATGACATTTCAATGAATATAAGTGTATGTACCATAGCATGATATAACATCATTAAAATTTAAAACACAGAGGTAGTATATATAAGAGTATTATGGCAAGGTACATCATTAGTTAACAATTTTAAACATAATAAAGAAGATTTAACGTTAAAAGACAATTTTAATGATAAATTTGAAGCAAAAGAAAAGGAAGGGAAAAAAATAGTGTCCACCTAAATGCCCACTGCCTAAATGCCCGTTCCGCCTTAATGCCTGCTTTTCTTACGTAACGATTAATTAGAAAGGCCACTTCCTTACCGATCGGGAATTCCGGCTTAATGCCCGTTCCACCTAAATGCCCGGTTTTTCTGAGCACCGGGTATCTAGGCGGACACTACTGTATTTAAAAAGCAACATTATTGCTACGTAATCCACTGAATACAATGCCTGCCTTTTGATACTAGATGCCCAAAGTTTAAGGTTAGTGGATTTGGTAACCATTTACTCAGCTTTTTTTACATTTCTGATTCTAGGTTTAAGGTACAATCGACTACACTTGTAATGATATCCTTTTGAGAGACAAGAAAAAGGATTGCTGCACATGTAAATTACGCTATACAAAGTATCAATATGCCACCGTAGAGCATGATGAATAATACTTTGTATAGTCTTTGTCTTGCTTATGCAGGGCGCATTCAACCTATTTATATGCTATTCAGACATTGTATTTTGTATTGATGCATAAAATAAAGGTAAGGTCGTTCTATGAAGAAAAGGATTGTTACATCATTAAATTGTTACAGCCAAAGTTCACCAGACACAAATGAAGTCAAGAGTAAAGTTACGTCTTAGTACTTCCATATATATATAAAACCCTAAAGTGGAGCCTCTCTAGAACGACCTACCACATTGTATATTACATCGGGTCATTATCAGGGCTGCCAACCTCAGAACCAAACAATTAAGGATCCATGCCATCAAAATTAGGGATTTGGGGTAAAAATTCAGGATTCCACCGCAGAATCGTAAATTGCCTAACAAAAAGTAGTAACAGCTATGTTATAAAACATAGAAATTACTTATTTGGGTAAATATCACAATAGTTATTCAACTATTCCAATAATAATACACCTCTTAGACTTATAAATTTATACAAGTCCTAGCTTAAGCTGTTAAAGATATTAAATACACTAAACAAAGCAGACTATCCGATGTATACTCTGGAGATGTAGTAGAATAGAGAAATGGACAATAAATTAACAACATTGATACTTTAGTACTATTTATTTGTCCAGCAACTCCAAATTTCAGAGTTTTCAGACAAAATTCAGGAATTCAGGATTGAAGGCTAAAATTCAGGATATCCCTAAAAATTCAGGATAGTTGGCAGCCCTGGTCTTCCAAAGGGGTTCAACTATTTTTATATCCATCTATCGTAATAAAGAAGATTGGAAAACCACATGAAAATAGAGACAATAAAAAAATACTTTACTTTTCCAGCAAATTGTGATTTTTTATAGCAAATGGTATATGAATCTTTTAAACAATCAGTGATTGGAATGGAACTTGAATAAAGGAATTGATTGATAATCATATTATTTTATATATAATAGCTAATTTGAACAGTTCTGCGTTATAAAAATATATAGTAATTAACATTGATGATAATAATAGTATAGCACAGCATAATATGTGTATGTATGTGTCCGGTTAATAATATATTATATGGCTATAAAATTAATATAGTATTTTATAATATGATGTATAATGCCGTGCCAAGGCAGAGCGACGTATCTGCAAATTTTAATATTTGATTTTTTTTCATGCAATAGACTCCTATACCCATTTTGCATATTATGTCAAAGGCTGGAAGACATATATATGCACTGGAAGTATAAAATTTAGCTGTGGCAAAACAAAGTTTCTGCTGAGTCACACCAATATACGGTCAAAAGTTTTTTTTATTCAAAATCATAAATAGTGCAGATACATCACTCTGCCTTGGCACGGCAGGATAGTGATATTCATTACGTATTGTTAGTAAGTACAGCACATTATATCATTATTATCATTTTGGCATATGTATTTTATTCTTCTGCCTTTTATTTTAAAGAGCCAATATAATCAAATACTTGATATTAGTAAAAAACATTGTCACAATGATATGATCATAATCCGACATAATAAAATCATTCAGCATACTTTCCGATTTAAAGTAAATTCAAATTTAAGGCATGAAAATGACTTATATGTGTGAAAGTAAGCCCGAACCATTCTCATCACAGATCGTAGAAGAACAAGGTATTATATCATAAGAAAAGGCTTACGTTTAAAAAAAGCCATTATTAATCGCAACTCGCCAGAGATAGAAGCATTCCAGTCTGCATTTCGACGTTGATGTGATACCGGTACCCATTGTGGAGTTCATCAACTAAACATTACAGATACAGATACAGCAACCATTTAAGAATTGGTGTTCATTAATTGATATAGCCACTGAAGTTAATTTTAAACATTAATAACTCCCTTAAAAATATACCACCTCAAAACACATCATAATAACTGAGAGTAGCATTAACAATGTTCACTTAATAACATGCTTCAAATAGTGTACATAATAACTAAATGTAACATTTACAGTGCTCGCTTATTAACATATCATCTCAAACACATCATATATATTATAATATTATGATCCATAAGTGATACAAAAAAAATATATCATTCATTTGTCAAAACACTAAAAATGGGTAATAAAGGATATGACTAGGTTGTTAAAACATCTTTTTTAAAACAACATTATATAATAATTTCATAACATAATAAATAAAAAAGGAATAACATTATTAAAACGTAAATATAACATCCAAAAGGTTTCAATACTTAGAATTTATATTGATTTCCAGAAATGTATCCAAAGAGAACATTTTAGGGCAAGAATTACCAGATAGAAAAGGCATTCAGTCCTATCAATTTACGATTAAAAGTTAAACCATATTATTATACGCATACGAGGTACAGGAGTATTAATAAATCCTAATAAAAGAAAGAGAATCATTAAGGATACCCATAAAAGACAATATAGAAGTGAAAGAAAAGGAGAAGATAATAAGGAAAAAATCATGGTTACAACAGGGCTCAAACCCACGGCACTCAGCAGTGAAACGCCTTGCCAAGAAGAAAGAGCTCCTCTACACACTAGGCAACTCAGATTGAGCAAAAATTTCAATCTTTGTAACTTAGTCATATCTTGGTAATTTCATCTTGACTTAGGTCACCATTTTTTCTCCTCCTCTTCTGCTTCTACCATTGTCTATTCAGGGGTTTCCTTTATAATTCTCAGAAGTCTAGTACTATGATCAAGTTAAATCAATAGTTTGGATCCAATTGAAAAACGGAATCGTAATAAGAAGTTAAATAAAGTTTTCATCGTAGCTTAGTTAGAGAAAAATTGTTTTTTCAATTCACCCATCTACACCTATATTTTATTTTCCAAACCCCATTGTTCCTATTTTAGATCATTTTCATCAACTTTTACAGACCTCAAATATATTTCGTTACTGAATTTCAATAGATTTCCAAAGTCTCTAGGCAACCATGAACATTATATTTCTTATATATATATATAAATACATAAATATAAATGTAATAAACACAAGCAAAGCTTGCAACCGTGTAATTTTAATATAAAACAAACAATAACATTAACAATCAACTTCGCTATTTCAGCAAATTCGATCTGCCAACAGAGCTACTGATGTCATCATAGGAGCGTCTATTCCTATCTGAGTCCCCGTATTGCGATGCAGTCTCAAACTTAAAATCGTCCCCGCCATTTGAAATTTTGGAATTTCTTCGCCTCATTGCATAGCTGTCTGAGAGGACAGAATAACCTTTGCCTAGAGATGGTCGTGCAGTGTGCGGGTTGGTAGGGATGCGAGAAGCAACCACCCCATCTTCCCTCTTCCTGGTTCCGATCCCTGTACGGTGACCGCGGTTGTATCTGGAAATATTCTCCGAGCTGTTAGACAAATACTTCGCCGTGGAGATTCCCGGGAGTACGCCTCGACTACCGAGCGGGAGAGATTTGCCCGCCAAGGTCGGTAAATTTCTCGAGAAGTTAAACCCAGCGGTGGATCCTTCGACCTGGAAACAATTTGGCTCTACGCGCCACGATTGCACCTGTTGTCGTGACGACGCTGGCAGTCTTCCATCAGAGGAATGAAGAGTGGCCATGTTTTTCAAATTGTTGATTGAAGAAGACAGGTTTGAGTTAGAGTTAGTCAACGCAAATCGATTATTGCCGTTGTGGCTTCGAACAGACAAAATATCGTCATCCTCATCTGAGGTTGTCCACGTAGTCTCTCCGATCCGAGTCATCGAATGGCTGCTGCTTTTTCTCTTTTTCGTTTTCGGCCTTTTCTTTGAACCGCCTTTCAGAGAGCTCATCCTCACCCTTGAAGATCCAAACTGCTGGCTCACTCGAGACAGAGGGCGTACATTTGGTCTCCGAGGGCTTCTTGGAGAGCTCCCATGACGAGCATACTTTCCCTTCTCCGAAGCCGTGGCCACAGCCCTCCGCCGTTGTTTCTCTCCTCTCATCGCCTGATTCAACGCGAGGGCGACGAGCTCCGAATCTTGCCGCGGCGATTTCTTCTCCTTGCATATGTAAAAGAGTGCTTGCCGCATGAGCTCGTGGGAGAAAGGAGTCTGGTGAACAGCGGATGGTCTCATTTGGGATGAAGATGACAAAGAATTTGTGAAAGATGACTGCGACAGATGGTTAGACGGCACGCTACCTGAGTTGGCAATGATAGATGATGTTGCGAGATTTGGATGAGTGAGGATATCAGAGGAGGTAGAAGAAGAATAGCTTGAAGCATGACCAGCTTTTAAATTGGAATGAGCAACTACTCCGTTAATATTTCCATGGCTGCTGCTGTTGTTACTGCTGCTGCTGGTGTTGTTGTTACTGCTGCTGCTGCTTATAATAAAACTTGACAAATTGTCCAAAACATCACCACCACCACCGCCGCCATTCGGTTTAGTTTTCAGTCGCTCATTCAATTTCGCATCACCGCCATTATTACTACTCATATTCGAAGCGCCACCACTGGATGAAGTCTCGTCAATATTGTTGGAAGGGCCGACGTCTTTGAAGCTAAGTAGAAGTCCCGAGCCGTCGGTGGTTTGAGGCTTGGATAAGTTGGTTTTGAAGAAGACAACGATGACGGATATGTTGTCGGAAGACCCCATGTCTCTGGCCGCATTGACTAATGCGATGGCTGCGTCGTCTAGCCCTCCAGGGGAGGTAATCTGTTTGTGGACAATCTGAGTTACCTGAAATATGTGAGTGAGAGAGAGAAAAAAAATAGAGATAAAAAAATTGCCAGTTGCTTGCTAAAAGCTTCTTTATAATAATATCAAATTATATTACTGCGCAACCCCTGTATAACGACATGCCTTGGGACGGACCTCCAATGTTGTTAAACAGGGGTTGAAGCTATGCAGGGATTTCTCAAAATGGCGGAAAAAAGTGTGTCAAAACATCAGATAACAGTCTATAAAAGGTTTGTGACCAAACAAAGGGTATTAGATACCAATAAACATCATTTTCTCCCTGTAGTTTATCCAGGCATCTGATTGGTGGAAATCTCTTATTGTGTGCATTGATTTTCATGATTTTCATTACGATTGGCAATATTAATCAGGGGTTAATCAAAATTTATATCGCAATAAGGGTTTTTTCGTTACTAGTAATAAAGAGCAACTAATTTTGGACCAGGGATCAATGTCGCAATACAGGGATGTCGCAATACATGGGTTGCAATGTATATTTATTTATAATATAAAAAACATAACAAAGCGTCCCAATTTGATACTGACACAGAGTTTGTATGTTTTAAAGTGAAAAACGTTTTAGCTGAATGAGACAATTTAAAAATTTCATAGAGTAGAACCCCATTAATGAAAGATTAATATCTTTACTGAATAGATGCGGGGGGAAAAGTATGTGGGTGGTATATAAGTTCATTAAGACAAGTCTACCTCGAAAGTGTAATTGTAATTTAAGTAAATGTATAGTGTACAAATAACAACGCTTGAATTGAATTGAATTTATTTCGTCCTTTTGTATACAAAAGATACCATATCTGAGTGGTCTAGTGGATAGAGGAACTCTTTTCTTCATGGCAAGGCGATTCGGTGTCGAGGATCGTGGGCTCTAGTCCATTTCTAACTAATTTTTTTTCATTATTTTTCTCCTCTTCTTTCGCTTCTATATTGCCTATTCTGGGGTTTTCTTAATAATTCTTTATCTCTAATTATGATTTATTAATAACCCTTTACCTCAATTGTGTCTATATATTATCTAGCATTAAAACTCACCTTAGAAGGACTAAGCACATCCCAAAGTCCGTCACAAGCCAACACCAAATATTCTTCTTCACCCGTCATCACAATCGTTTCCACGTCTGCATCGCTTGAGATAAACGGCTTGTGAGGGGCGTCACCTGAAAAATTCCAGTACCAACTAAACTCCTTGTGGTGCATAGAGGAGCTGCCTGAAAGGTACGTCATTCTAGCATTCTGACAATTTCCATCTCTGCAGATGGCCAGGTACTCATTACACCTGATTAGGGTGAGGAAACATGTGTAAAAAACCTTCCCAAGGATGTAACTCAGCGCCGCTGATATACAGATTCGAACCAGCGACCTCTCAATCACTAGCTGATGCCTTACCACTATACCACAGAGCCACACAAAAAACATAATCAATAAAAATTTGAATAAGTGCGCCAACAGTAATAATCAACTAGTTAAGTCAGTTGGCATACTGAAAGAAGAAAACATAATGGCACCTTTGAATAAGAAATAACTTTAAATACCAACATTTTCTGCAGTCACAAATAAGATTATAACAAAAGACAACGGTTGCGGCCATATCGTTGGGGGACCAGAAGAAGGATCGCTACATCCGAATTTCAATACAACCGTTGTATTTAGCATTGTTGTATTAAATCGCTACAACCGTATTCACTACGGGTGAAGTTGACTGCACACATCATTGGTTAATGAAAAACATCCAAATAACAAAATATCTGAATAGCAATAAAGTTTTTTGGTCCTAGGCCATATTGTTATCGGGAAATAATCAATGATAAATTACCTTTCGGATAAACTGAAATTCAAAATTTAACCAAAAAAATTTTAAGCTCTCATATTATATACAGGGCTGCCAACCTCTCAAACAAAAAATTATCGTTTATTGCCTTCAAAATTAGGGATTTGATGTAAAAATTCAGGATGTTACAGTAGAATGGTAATTTGCCTTTAAAAAAGTAGTAATACATATGTTGTATCTCATAAAAATTGTAATATAAAGAAATAGATTACTTATTTGAGTAAATATCAGTCGTTATTTTACTGTTCCAGCCATAATACACACCTTCAAGACAAATATCTCTACACAAACACAAGTCAAAGTTCAAGTTACTCAAGATGGTAAATACACTAATCAAAGCTGACATTAACATAATTTCTTCCCTCTGGAAATGCAAAAGAATCAAGAACTGAACTGAATGAATAAACAAAATCAATGCATCAGTACCATCTGTCCAGTATCTCCGACATTCATGGCTATCAGACAAAATTTAGAAATTCAGGATTGAGGGCCAGAATTCAGGATATCCCTAAAAATTAAGGGTAGTTAGCAGACCTGCTGGCCATATCACTATCAGGGATATAATCAATAACAAATTACCCTTTCGATAAACTGACATTCAAAATTTAACCAAAAAATTTTAAAGCTCTCATAAATACCAAAACAAATACAAACCAATTGCTCTAGAGACAGATATGTTGCCGTTGACCCGCCAAGCTCCGATAAACAAAACACAGCCACCAAGATCTTCTATCCTCTGCCTCTCATCCTGTGAAACACATAATAGTAGTGGACATTTAAAAAGTCAGTTCAACAATTCTACAGAAAGCTAAGAAAACCCCTTAGAGGTGATATCAAAGTTTCGAGATATTCGCAGATAAGTTTAGGAGTAAATCTTACTACCTACTGGGTCAATTTTGATATTGTTTTCACAAATATGATCACCCTATACTAACTTCAACATTCAGGAAGTTTCGTGCCAAAAAAATACAATATTAAAGTAATTAGAGCAGTGAAAGGTGAATACTCAGCTTTTGCTGCTTGATTTTGTGTGGGGAAAAAGCCGACGAATAGCCTTAGAGCCAGTAAGGCATAGCAGGATTTTGATTTTCAGCTGGCAAAGAACCTTAGAGCACGAGAGTTGCTGTGTTTGGATGTGCTGAAATGAAATCTCAAGCTTGAGTGCGTTATCGGAATCCTATATTATTATATAGGCCAAGTTAATAATGGACATTGGCATTGTTGTTTTTTAAGAAAGCATTAGGAATGAAAATGAGCTATTAGTAATGAGGCGTGCTTAATGTTGTTAGTCTGCTACTACTGAAGCTCTGAGGTGTTTAAGAAAACTACTATGCGGGTTTATTCCAGGGTTTTTTTTTGTGCAGGCTTTCAAAAGTCTGATTTGACCATTAATCAGTGCTTGAGTTGATCTTTAATTATCAACAATGTATAATTTTGGCGGGAAACCTCTCCACTTACTATAGTATTTATCACTATAAATGCAAATCCCAATAAATTTTCATGGTTTTGTTTTATCCTTTAAAGTTAACGAGTAAGCAAAGTTGCCAACCCCAGACATTTGCAACTGCAATCTACCGAAATAATTTAAGTTTTGATGAATTATCTGTGTGATATTAAGCCGTCCATATTTTCAGCCATTCTTAATACAAACAACTCTACTCTATTTTAATTTCAAAAATAATTCTATGGATTAAACTTAAAAATATACAAAACGATATTGAATAATTGCAACTTTGGGATTTTATATATCCATCAATCAAATTTATTGATCATTGAAATATGTTACTTTTTTTTTTGTCATTGTGATTTTAAGTGAGACTTGAATTTCTGGGTGTGACATATACTAATTTGTAGTCAGAATAAAAGAAAGTCAGCAACTTCGGATTGAACCTCAAGTAGGGTTACCAATCTCACAAGCAAAAAATTCAGGACCCATACCTTTAAAATTAGGGATTTGGGGCAAAAATTAACGATCCTACTGCAGAATAATAGCTATGTTATGTCCTACAAATTACTTATTTGAGTAAATACCACAATCATTATTCTACTATTTTCATAACAATAAAACTCTTAGACATATTCCTCTACACCAGTCCTAGTTTAAGCTACAGAAGATGTTAAATACACTAATCAAAGCAGACTATCCCATGTCTACACTCTGGAGATGCAATGGAATTTTTTTAAATAAGCTATATTGATGTTTTTGTATCAGTTATCCAGTACCTCCAGGGCTTCCAGACAATATTCAGGCATTCAGGATTGGGGGCTAGCATTCAGGATATCCTTAAAAATTCAGGGTAGTTGGCAACCCTGCTCAAGTGTCCATAAACTCTGTTACAAAATACTTAGGAAATAATATTAATATTATACAAACCACTCTCTCCGGTTTATGAGGGTTCATGATCTGTATGGGTTGTCCGCTCCTGACAAGCAACGCCTGAGAGTCACCAAGCCAACCGACGTACATTTTGTTGTCCCGAATAAATACATTCACTCCAGTAGATCCACTACGAAGACCCTGAATACAGTAACGCAATTTTCAAAAATAATGGAAAGAGATTTCATAATGAAAATAATAAGATCACCGTAATCAATATACAGATAGAGAAAAATAATGAAAATAATAATAATAATACTATAATAATAATAATAATAATAATAATAATAATAATAATAATACTATAATAATAATAATAATAATAATAATAATAATA
>JAUEKR010000911.1:0-11565 GCA_031762895.1 Corambe burchi
TCTATATAACTAACTATAACAAAATAAGTCTAGTCTAAGTCTATCTTAGAGTCTAGTCTAGTCTAGTCTAGGCACTCAAGACCTCTAGAACCAAAATCTAGATAAGTCTAGACAATCTCTCTAGACTAGAAAGACTAGCTCTAGTCTATCTTAGTCTAGTCTAGGTCGTCGCAAGTGCTGGCAATTCCTTCTAGTCTAGTCTAGTATAATATAATAGACTAGACTGTAATCTTGCTTTCCGTATTTAATATTTGAATTTTATTTCATAATTTTAACACTAAGATATTTTAAGTCTAGATAATTATATGATATAACGCTTTCACTGGCTATAATAAAAATCACTACAGAAAACAAATTATAAAAACCAAGCAAGTAAATAAAAAACAAAACATAACAAAGCGAAAATAAAAGAGAATTAAAAAAAAATACAACTTCGAGAGGGAATCGAACCCACGACTCCGGAATAAGTGCCGAGCGATTAACAATTGTGCCACAGAGATCTGTTCTAATGAACGATTTTATATTTATATAAAAGAACCTCAGTATCTCCCTAGCCAGTAGTCTAGAGAGACCAAAATCCTGGTCCGTCTAGCCAAGTGGCTACATGGACCAGGATCCTGGTCTCGGAAGACACTTCCATTCAAATAAATCATAAATCCGGGGAATAAAATTGATCTATTTCATTGAATAGTGGTGCAAATATAATACGAAAAATATACTTACATTTGATCTAAATTGATGACATTGAAATCTTGTCTTTTCTGAAAGTAAAAAAACAAAAGAAAACAAGTAAAATTTAATGTAATAAAACTAACAGTTAATCAAATATATTAGAGAAAACATAGAAAGGGCTCAAATCCCATTCCCTAAGAAATAATACAGAAAGCAATAGAAAACAAAAGTAAAAAAAACAAAAAACACAATCAAATATACAACTAAGAAAAAAAAGTTTGCTTAACAAATTTACTGTTAAACTATCTCCCGTATAGTTGAAAGCAGTTTTTGCTGATATTAAATTTTTTTTTTATCTATCCTTTAATCAAAATCAGTCAAATCCTTTGAATATATTATAATATGAAATCATTGTAAGCTTAACATTACATAGTTTATATATCAAGCATCACTAGGATAATTCCAATGAAGACAATAAACAATATTTTCCGTCATCCTATAAATCAAATCACCCAACAGGAAGTCTTAAAAAACAAGAAAAAACAACCCCGAGACAAAAAACGAAAACATAAACAAAACAAATACATACAATATAGCATTAAATGTTCACTTACACGTGGAACAGGACTAGTTTTGGAAGCAGCTTTAGCATTGCTCTCGGCAGAATCATAACTGTTTACACCAATCCTGAAATTTAAATAAGAAAGAAAAAATTGTCAATGAACATCATCTAAATACTCTAAAGAATCATCCAACACATATAAAAAAAAAATTGTTCCATTAAAATAAGAATAGGTAAGCTATTAAATAAAAAGCCTTAACCATAAAGAAATAATAAAATCAAAATATCCGAAACACATAAAAAAAAAATGAAG
Organism: Corambe burchi; assembly: GCA_031762895.1. Classification (NCBI taxonomy): domain Eukaryota; kingdom Metazoa; phylum Mollusca; class Gastropoda; order Nudibranchia; family Onchidorididae; genus Corambe; species Corambe burchi. The sequence continues at coordinate 1,548 of JAUEKR010000911.1, forward strand.
CTAATAATTTTTGAGTCATTGCCAATGTCCTTCATACATTCACAAGCCATTTGTTCCCCCACTAAGATGTTTATTGAGTGAATAATTATAGTTTTAGTAAATTATAATAAACAAAACCAAACAAAAAACCATACACATGCATAAGGAGGCTGAGCAATCCAATAGTAGTCAGGTACAAAATACCTGGGTTCATATCATGGTTGATGCAAATATATTTGTTCATTATTTTCACACCATGTTTCTAATGAAAAAAAAAAGATCTGGTATCTAGTCTGGTAGGATATGGATAAAAAAATATGGAGATCATGTTAAAATGATAAAAATCAAAATCCGTCAGTGATCCAATATTGCAAATATAAGGCTGCTTAAAGTTGCACAATTGGGCAAAGTTTTCATAAAATTCCTACAAAAGTAAACAGCGATCATCATCATCATAATAAACTACTCTGCATCATGAAGTTGCAGATCATAGCTTTCTAAATGTCTCAACCTCCGATTGCCGACAAAATATCTGTCACTCTTTCACTTTGTTTCATCCATACAGCCAGACTCTCAACTATTATGTTCTTTCTTGGTCGTCTTGGAACTCTTTTTTCCTCTAATTTCCACAACGCAACAGTGATACTAAAATATAATCGATTCAGTTAGCTAATTGATCAGTGAAGAAGAAGAAATAATATAAGTGACACTTACGCATCCTGATCATTCAAACTCTCAGGTGATGTCTTTCGTAATTCTGGAGCTGCACAAATAATACAAAAGGAAAGAAAAATAATTAGAACTAAATCGCATTGTATCTCTTTAAAAACAGCTTCATCGATAACACCTACCAAATTGACTAAAGAAGATAATATGAAAAAGAAGGAAAACACATATTCAAAAATAAAAATGGATGAAATAGTATGCTTTTCAACAGCTTAAAAAAACAACAACATATGTATGATTTCATATATCACATAAATCAGTCTCATTCAACTAATGTAAATACTAAACATAGTCCACAAACATCTTTTATACTTTCGTGTGTTTTAAACAATAATTTCATCAATATCATTTTTGCTATTGGATAGTTCTAAGAAGTAAATATCATTGTCATGTGAAGTAATATTGTATTCGACCAATACATGCACCGTACATAAAGGCACTTACGCCGCTAATTATTTAATCAATATCATTATTGCTATTGGTAAGTTGTAGAAAGTAAATATTGTTGTAAAGTGAGGTAATTTTTCATCCGACCAACATATGTATCACATAAAGTGACCTTCTATAAATCTTTATTTAAAAAAAAAAGAACTAAAGACAAAAACCAATTAAAAAAAAAGAAAGAAGCTAAAAACAAGAATATAATCCAAATCCAATGATAAAAATAACTTACATTGCCTATTAGAGCTTTGATTGAACTCTAAAGCACCAAAGATATGTTCTGTGATTGTCTGAACGATTGCTTTTTCCACGTACCTGTAGTAAAAAAAAAGTGGTTCAAATTAATCACATGTAAATAATAATACAGTGGAACTTCAATTATTGGTATACCTTTGTTGATAAGGAAATCGCCTCGATTACCCGAGTGTCCTGATTAATGAGGTTAAATTTACTATACCCTCAAGAAATCGATTGCCTCGGATTTCGTGCCAATTTGCCAGGATTCCCTGATTCCCAAGCGGTCCCAATAACAGAGGTTTCGCTGTATAAGCAGACCAGCCTCTAGACCAGAATATTTTGTCGTTATTCAAAAGTTTTATTACTTCAAAGCTTCTATAGTAATAACAAATTATAAACTTATGTCACAGAAAAATATTGCTATCTATTGGTTATCATTAATCGGGTTTCATTATCCAGAGGATGCACAAAATGCATAGAAAATCTACATATTATAATCGATCCATCAAAAATATGAGCTATTCAATTGGGGAAAAAGGAAAAGAAAAGACAGAAAAACAATGCAATATAAATTGCTCAACTTCCTATGTTTGTGCTAGCTGTTGTAAATACAATTACCCCCTCAATACAATTTATTAAAATAACAAGGGTGCATTGACTTACTCATTGGTCCTGGTAGTGATCATTGGAGATTCTATGATACTGTGTGTCTCACTGCAATACATGGAAAAATAGAAACTAAAAGTAGATTAGTTTTAGTTTAACATGATAGATAAAAAGCAAGAATTACTAACAAAGGTATTTCAGCAATTTCTAGACACTGATCGAGTGATACTCTGCCATGGATCTCATTTGTTGTGAGTTATTTGCAGTTTAACACTGGAACAAAAGTAAATCATCCATTTATATTGTTACATCCCGCTTCCTAAGGTATCCTCTTCTCATCATCTCTCGATAATAATTATATCATTGTCAGGCAATATTTTGGTTGTCAATAACAAAGATGACAATAAAGCATTCCTAAATTTAAAATAAAACAACAAATCCAAGCAGGTTGTATTGAAGTCAAGACTTGCACAATTATTAAACCAGCTCAAACCGTTTTAAAATTGCCAATCGCTAATGCAGATAGCCATCCAAACTAATTTGATCCTAGTGCTATCTGACTATGGAATGCCCTACCATCGGCAACTGAAATGTTAAACTCAACTGAATCATTCAAAGATACACTAAAACTAACCTCATTGACAAAATCACCATAATCAGTGCATAATCAATGAATAATAATTTGAAAATGTGCGCGCCGTCAGTAATATTCAACTAGTTGAGTCAGTTGGCACATTAAAGAAGAAATGTTTTACCTTTCTAAAGCAAATGGAGAATGGCAACGATTATGGTCTACTTCTTCCCTCGGGCTGAACAAAGGGATAAAACTGTGATGATGTTGAGAAGCTGCTGATGAGGATGATGATGACGATGACAGTGGAAAACTCCCCTCAGTAACAGCAGTTGGACCATCAAGAACATTCTTGATCTACAGAATAAATCAAAATGGAGAATGATGAATGAAGAAAAGGAAATATACACATGAAAAATAAAAAAGGTCTTCTTTTATAAGTATTGTTAATGGTAAACAATAAACAAAGAAAATGCTATTATTATAAAGGATGAATAAAAAAAGAAAATTGGAGAAATATATAAAATGTATTATGATAAAATTCTAGATTACTTCCAGAATAAATAAATACAGCAGCAACATTTTTAACAATTCTTAACAATTTACAAAGGCCATTAAACAATGATACAATAATCATTGACAAAACATTTGCGTTCAATACATAATAAACAAAACAAAGCAATAATATATCAATAGATATATAAAAAAAACACACACACACACCAATACAAAGACAATAGCAAGGTATAACACTTAGCAAAATGCCGAGAAATATTTTGATATTTAAAAAAAATATGTAATAATATTTACATTGGATAATATGTAATATAAAATTGGCACGCCAAAAAAAAAATTCCCAAACAAAACACAAACAAAAACCACTACAATGAATAATTAATCCATGACAAAGAATAGGATGATCTGAAAAAGAATGATGACAAAAGAGAAAAAACAACAACAAAAAACATAAAATCAGACAAATCAAACGCACCTTTCGAGGTGAGGGGACTGGTCGGAAATCATTTGAAGTTGATGACGATGAAGATGATAGAGGGTTGGAAGCGAGTGCTGGTGCGGAATTATCTACAATCATCTGGGCCTGCGATGAAGGAACCAAAAACTTTGGAGGAGGTGGTCGTGCAGGAGCGTTTTTCTTCTCAACACTTGCAGCCTATAAAAGTGGATATAAATATAGCCCCAAGTCTGGTTTTTAGAAATGAAGGAATTTGATCAATTGAACATACATTCTTAGAATATTAAAAAATCAGGATAATATACTTCTCGCATAAAAACCTAACAATATCGAACACTTTCTTGGCAGACCCTGTCCTGTAGAATGTGGTAGGAGGAAAGATTTGACTTTCACAGACGGAAACAGGAAGTAACAAAATAACAGAGAAGAATATAGGAAGGTCATAGCAGGATTCTAAAGACCCATAAGCTAAAAGGTACAGCGGGAAAATGAGAAGGAATAAAAGAAAGAAATATATAGAAAGTAAACAGAGTGGAGCAAACTAAAAATAGAGAGACAATATCTAGCAATTCAATTTAAGTATGAACACATTTCAAATAATTTGTGTTCATTTATGCCAGAAGTATATCATATATTATATAGAAACTATCAACTGAACATTTTTAAAAATACATGTACGTAACACAATGTTTACTTTGTTTTAATTCAAAAGAAACCAAAAAAAAACCCAGAATAAAAACAGTAAAACAAAACAAATTAAAATAAACAAAACATTTAATAACCACTAAAAATACACAGATGATTCAACTCAATAGAAATAAGAATAAAATAACAAAATGACCAATGTTGTTAATTGGGCTATCTCTTACTGTCTTACTCTCTCCAACTAAACAATAATCCACCTTTTGTAAACACAAAAAAAAAAACAACCCAACAAACAGAATAAAACACCTTAGCATGCAATCTCATTCTATCATTCCTATCCTCCCCTTTTCTCTCTCCATTTTATCAAAAGTTAAAAAACAACCAAATTCATTCCGATACAAGCAGTATTGAAAAAAGACCTTATTCATTCTCCATAATCTTAAGCTGAGAGAGGGCAACTAGTTACAATCAAAGAGCCGCAGGAAGACAAACAAAAACAAGATAAAAATGAGGATTTCTATCAACATACAAATGTGTCACCATGGTCTAGTGGTTAGGGCATTGGGTTGAATATCATAGAGTCAATGGTTTGTTTCCCGTCCAAAGCACCATGGTTAACCTTTGAACAAAGTTCTTTACATATATTGTTAACGTAGGTGGCGTTGTAATAAAGCGGCGCTCGGTTTACGATGCAAAACAAAACAAATGACAAAATGCTAACCGAGGGTAGAGATACCAAAAAATTAAAAAATTAAAAACAAATACCCAGAATTCACTAGGCTCCGGATCTCCTGGTTCCTTGAACAAGAACGTGTAATGAGAAATGAAGAGTTGCATGACATCTTTACTTGTGTCCATCTCTTTCATACCCTCCATGCCAGACGTCAACTCATACCTACACGGGAAGAGAAGCAAGATGATCATCATTCATGAAAATTAAAATGTAATATCAAAATGACATTGCAGAGCAAGATCAAATGCAAGCGAATAATATATATGACTATGATCTCAATTTAATCCAACCAAATAGCTTTTCATACATCACCCACCTCCCGAAAAGGCAAAAAAAAAACCCAACAAAAAAAAAATCCAAAAAGCTCACAAAAGAATTAAATAATAATAATAAATGTTTACATTATTCAATAAAAATGCCAAGAGCAAACATTTGATGATAGAGGTGACCCTATAGAATTGTCCATCATCATAATTCTAACAGATTTGCAGTTGTTCTCTTCATAACATCATAAAATTGTTGACACTTTACAACTTAAACAAGAAAAGTTTAAATTAAAGAATAAAATTGCTTTCTATAAATAAAAAAGTGCATAGTGGATAAATCTAAATCAACAAAGTGCTTACGTGAACACATTGGGGCCGAAAAGGATGGCTAGAGTGAATGCTGACATCTTGTTCTCCTCCTCGTTTTCAGCAACCACAACCAGCAATGAAGTGATGTACTTGAGTAAATTGTAATTCTCTTCCGGCAGCCAATTGAGAGCGTTTTTCAAGGTTTCCACTTTCTCTTGCTTAGAAGTTGTGGAATCTGTCAAAAGAACAAATTGAAAAGAGTTTAATATTGTAAAAAAATCAAATCAAAATAAACACAAGCAAAGAGTGATGGTAATAAAAATTAGAATGTTTGCGAAACTATGTCTGTTTCTCAGGGTTCCCACTCTTGCTAATTAAAAACAAACGACTTTTTCTAGACCCACATGAGCATTTTAAAGACAAATAGTGACCATATTTAGAAGAATACATAATTGTCTTCATATTTCAGACAGCTCCAAAACCAATTTCAACACTGCTTACACCCAGAGTTTAATAGCAGCAGTAAATTAATTACTTTTTGGATACTAGTTAATTTAGTCTAAAGTGGAGTGCATATATAGGGTCAACATGGAATATGGAATGCTGACAGATTACTAATGAGAACCCTGGTCTCTAAAACAAATGATGACCCAGGTTTGAACCCAGGTGGAGACAACCAATTGACCAGTGTTTTAACACCCTTAGTCCTGAGGTAGGTAGGATCTGACATCTGTGCAGATATGGACAATGAACAAAGAAGTACCCGGGTTTATATCTAAAAAATGTTAAAAATCACTTGGTGGTACAAAATTTCAAAGAATATGTTGCAAAACAAGCACAATTTTTAAAACAACTTCCTACCACATCAAAAATAATACTAATTCATAATTGACTAAGTTGGCAAAATTTAGAAAAGAAGATGAATTATCTGAACGATACACTAAATAGGACATTGGAATTTTGTAATTATATTAAAAAATTCAAAACCATCATTGAAAACCTCCCGCCTTCCGTCTCTTACGTACCTTGAACGATAGAGAAAAAGTTTGGCGTGAGTTTTGCAGGGATGAGCGTGTCTGGCAAGTCTCTGAGGAAGACCTTTAACAAGCCCGCAGTGGCAGCCACATCGTTTTCTTCTTCCAAATCTACATCACCCGCCAACTCAAACTTGAGCCGGATCTTCTCTACCACCCGCACACTCCCACTCACTCGGAACAATCCAACATTGTCGAGTCCTGCAACAGAAGACCCAAAATAAATAAAAAAGGTAATGAAAGACATGAGAAGAAATGTGGTTAGAATCAAATTCAGTAGAATTTAGATACAAATTATATATAATACAGTAGTCTCCGCCTAAATGCCCGCCGCCTTAATGCCCGCTTTTCTTGCGAAACAGATTTTTCACTATCAAAATCACTCCTCTAAATGCTCGGTTGCGAAATTGCTCAACCATCTAATTGCCCGCTTTTTTCATCGCCTCAAGAGAATAGGCAAGAATTTGTCCATAAATTGGCTCTAATTACTTCATTAAATTTTCATAATTGATGTTTATCAATGAAATAGAAAGTAACAAATGGCCGATGTTGAATGACATGCATCAAATCCTAGATCCATTACCGCCTGCCACGGTAAGGTGGTATTCTCTGGTCAACGACTATGCATCATCTAACCTAATCTGTCTTTGGTGTAAATAGGCTACTCCAATCAAATGCATTGAATACATAATTGTGCGGAGTCAAATCGGCAGTCGCCCATTGCGATCTACGAGATGATAAGCGAGTTAAATGGTTGCGCGCAACATTGACCATTAAAATGAAGCCTCGCTGTCTGCCTTTTCTTTGATGCGGCGTCTGGCGATTGAATAATCGTCTACCTGAACAAAATAACACCTCATCTCACTCCCACACATTTGCAACTGGACATTTAATCACGCAATGCATTGCAGTAAATTAGAGGCTTGCAGAGATGATAAACAATATGAATGTGATGACCAAAAATCATGCTTACTATCACTTGATGGTAACTAATATGATATAGTGCTCTATACCAATATGATTTGAATCAACAAATAGTCAATGATCGTACTGCATGACTTTCTATCGATCTTTCAACTCTAGATCTTTTTACCAATAGATAACTTTGATAAAACCTTATTTCCATTAGCATGCTGATTTGAAATCGATGTTGATTATTGAAATATAGAGAATAACAATATTTTGTAATTTAAAACAGAACAAAACAACAGCAACAGCAAAAAAAAGCAAAAACAAACCAAAAATAGAAAATATTTGCTTTAATACAGCGTATGATAGTGTACACGGGTCACGTTAGATGTATAGACAATCAGTGGAAATAACTCATTAATTAGAAATGGTCACTTCCTCACCGATCGGGAAATACGCCTAAACTAAATGCCCGGTTTCTCTGCTTCCCGAGCACCGAGCATTTAGGCGGATGCTACTGTATATACATAGGAATCCTTAGAAAGACCCTACTCTCTAAAGACCGCTTTTTTGTTGACGGATATTTCTTTCTACAATTATAAATAACCCCTGTAGAACAGACCCCTCCCCCCTTCTATAACAATCTCATTTGACAAACAAAGTGGTTGGTCATTCTAGAGAGGTTCCACTCAATCACTGTCAATAGCAAGAACAGAAATATCTGCGAGAGTTCCTATCGCTTAAGTGAACAATCAGACTAAGAAACCATTTTTCTTGCAAAACAGATTTGTTGCAATTCAATCACTCTTCTAAATCATCTTATCTGCTCGGCCACTTTCATACTTTTTTTAAAATCCCAAGCAATCCCAGCTATTTAAATATCAAAGAAATAAGTTACCTAATTATAAATAAATTAGATCATTAATATATTTCCCACTATATTTTTAAAATGCTCAAAGTGCTTTACAAAGGGGTCCCAGACAGGTCGGTCCATTCCTTTACAATCTTAACTCCTTATGGAGCATACAGAAGAGCTGACTGAAAGGCGCGTCATTAAATTAAAGCATACTGACAATATCCATTTTTGCCTATAGCCGAGTTTTCATTTCACTAGAGTGAGATGAGGAAATATGTGAAGAAAACATTTATCAAGAATTTAACTGTGTCGCCGTGAAGCGAATTCGAACACAAGACCTCTCGGCCACAAGCTGAATGCCTTACCACTAGACCATTGAACCTGTTCAATAAAACTCACCATGCTTGTAAATGTATTCGCACAACTTTGTGACAATTGGGGGCACCACCGTTTGTGGAGGGGCAGATGCCATGAGGTCTTGCAAGGACACACCAAACATCTTTCCCCTAGACCCGGGAAACGGCATCGAGCTGGAATCTGGCACATTTCCCAGATCAAACTTTTTCCTCCTTGTCCGAGGACTGATGAAGTTCCGAATTCTCTCCATCGGATTCTTTCTTGCGACTCAACCAATAATTGTCTTATTCCTTTGGAGAGAATAATGAAAAAAGAAAGAAGGTTAAAATCAATAGGATACATAATAATTAATTAAATGTGGACAAGAGACGATTTTTTATTTTAAAAATAAATTCTTCATAATGTTTAATTTATTTTAGATTTGGGTAGAATAATAAGAAAAAGAAGAATGTAAAATGAGAGAGAGAGAGAGAGAGAGAGAGAGAGAGAGAGAGAGAGAGAAAGAGAGAGAGAGAAAGAGAGAGAGAGTAAGATATAGAGATGAAGAAAGACAGAGAAAAATGTGAAACAGCGATAGGGGATATAGAAAGTGAGGAGTTGGGAGAGGAGGACGGGAAGGAATACAAGAAATATAAATGAAACCTGATGGGTTAACAAGCCAAGACACTATGATATCCCATTAGACATCTAGTAACAGCGGTAGTATCAAGTAAAAAAAAAAAAGAACTCTTCATTAACTAACACCCAGCATATGAGTCAAAAGACAAGCAAAACAATAAGAAAGATGCAAATAAAATCAAACAAAATATCACCAGGGAAAACATGTGAAGATAATGAAAAATCCTTTCGAAAAATGTCAACAGTAATTCTCAAATAATACAATAATCGAGTCAGTTGCTAAATTGAATGAAGAAGAATGGAAAAACTCAGCAATAACGAGACATTATCGAACAGCAACATTATTACATAATAATATAATAGAAGACGTCTATTAAAATGACCTTGTCTATTTGTCACAGCTACGTTTAACTTATTGCTGGCAGTAGTAAACAAAACCCTTAGAAATACTATTACTACTATATTTACTGATTTGATAAGAGCATGACAATGGGGTCATTAGAGAGAAACAATAACAAATAGATCTAGATCTATACGTATACTAAAATCGTCTCCTTAACCTATTTTTAGTACAGCTAGGCCTTACTATTTGCAAATAGGACGCAATTATTTGTTCTGCGTTTTTTACACCCCTGATCCTAGGGTAGATAGGATCTGACATCTAGTCGGCCCTTGTGTTTACATCTCATCATCATCATAGCCTTTCACCCTTGACAGGATATAGGCCACGGACTACAGTCTTCCACTCTTCCCTATCT
>JAUEKR010001022.1:0-11563 GCA_031762895.1 Corambe burchi
GCCCTGATTGGACTAATCAGCAAAACAGCCGAAGCTGCGAAGTCGGACGACGTCGCTGGCGAAAGGCAATAAGTAAAGTAAGTCATATATATATATATAAACACCAAAAGAGATAAGAGAATTCTTTTTCCTACACACAATCATAATTAACTCTCATTATTTAAAAAACAAACAAAGCAAAAAACTTAAAAATATATTTTTTTAAGACACTTGGAAAAAAAAATCCATTAGAATACATTATATTATAATCAATGGCACCTAAGAAATGGAAAAAAAGAAGGGGAGGAGAGAAAAAGAAAGAGAGAGAGAGAGAGAGAGAGAGAGAGTGGGAGGAAAAGATGGATGGGAGAGAGAGAGAGAGAGAGAATGATGGATAGAGTGATTGATAGAGAGAAGTGATGAATAGATAGATATATAGATAGAGAGGAAGAATGGGTGTGAGAGAGAGAGGAAATGTAAATGAGAGGAAGAGAGAGAGAGACGATGGGGGAGAAAAGAGAAAGAAAAAACAAACAACATACGCACGATTAAAACAGCAAGCAAATGGAAACATCGCAATAACATACAGATGTAAAGAGATTGACCCTAAGAGAAAATAAAGAAGTTATGAAAACAGCAGATGGAAAAACCGCTTGACACCAGTTATACTGAAACTGATAGCTGCAATTCTACTTGTTTTTGGTTGTTGATGCAATAATGGCAAAATTGTAGTACTACTGCTATTCTTATCTCAAGACTGTCAACGCCTTTGAATCAAAGGGATGCCACTAGAATCGACTGACAGCTTATTTGGCGGGTTTTCCTCTTTTTAGCTCTCTGTGTCAGTTGGACAGTGGAGAATAATTCACTGACATCAATAATATCGATCTAATTCTAGCAATATTATTAAAAATAAAAATAAAATAAAATTATAAACCTAAAGATGCCACCATTACACCAAGACACAAGATTTTCACGAAAATCTATAAAACATTATGTGTTACACAAGTCACATTATGACCACAAAAAAAGAGGACACTATAAAAGTAAACATAAATTACTAAAGATTGTCTTTTCGACGTATTATTGTTGCCTCCTCCGGTTGAGTGCTCGAGCTCGAACATCATTTTCAGCACTTTTTAAACAAGTTTATTCCTTGTACACCCTGAAGTGGATGGAGAAACTTCTGAAAGGAAAGTTGGTATGGACAGCAATATAAAACTACTGAGTAAAGCCTTATTCTTAGAAAAATGTTGGGACGTTATATCACTTAAGCTCATATTTGCTCATTAAACTAGAACGTGAGTATTTTTGGTTTTCGTAATTTCGAGTCTCATTTTTGTTACCGAAATGTTTAATCTCTCTCCTGTTCCAAAATGCTGTATGCAGTTTAGCAGAAGTCTCACTAAGCATATAAAATACAAATGCACCATACATAATTCAAAATTTATCTTGCACGATCAAATACTAGCGGTCAGACTGAGCATAGACATTCACCATACAGCATACACATTTTCAAGTCATTCGAAAGTTGATCGCGAAAGGAAGCAGCTGTGCACTGGGTCTAGAGTTCACGCTTATATAGATCATTTTTACCTTATTTCAGCCAAAATGCTTACAAATTTATGCTTTATGGATTATACAATAATTGTTTACAGTTGTATAGAGATAATTTGGAAATAAATAACTAAATATTATATTATTCCACAATCGAAATTATTGACAAAAACATTGTCGAATCGAGTCCAAAGTAGGCTAAAATTAAATCTGGAACTAGTTCTAGTGTTACTAATAATAGATATATCATTCATTAATTTAGGTATCTCCAGCACAAAAGTATTTATGATATCATTAAAAATCTATCTCCCGCACGAAACGGAAGATGACATCACCACTTGTACCCCATGCACATTGGAAAAGAATGAACACGACCATACACGTGTAGGGTAAATGATGAAGGTGTATGTGTATGATGACATTTGTATGCTCAGTGTGACCGCTAACAGTTAGCGCCATGTATTCATTTTTTTGTATTGTTCATTTGTATTTTGATGGCTACCTTAGTGGAACGTCCTCGTGAATTGGGAATCCCGGCGAATTGACACAGCATTCTAGACAACCAAATGTTAAAAAAAAACAACACGCACAATGCATTCAGCATCTCTTCACGGAAAACCCGGGTAATTCGGTCGATTTCCTAATTCAGACTGAGCATACAAATTCACCATACAGCATACACTTTTTCAAGTCATTCGAAAGTCGACCGCAAAGAAACCGGCTGTGCACTGGGTCCCGAGTTCACGCTTATATGGATTATTTTTAGCTTATTCCAGCCAAAATGCTTACAAATTATACGTTATGGGTTATACAATAACTGTTTACTGTTATATAAACATGATTTGGTAATAAATAACTAAATATTTTATCCACAATCGAAATTATAGACAAAAAAAAAAAAACATTGTCGAATCCAATCCAAAATATTAGGTAGGTAGGCTAATAATAGATTTAGTGTTACTTTTATTAGATCACTAATTTAATTTAGGTATTTCCAGCCCATACTATTTTATAGCATCCTTAAAAATCTATCTCCTGCACGAAAGAGTCGATGAATCACCGCTTGCATACACATTGGAAAAGAATGGACACGACCATACACGTGTATGATGAATGATGAAGGTGTATGTGCATTCAGCATCTCTTCGCGGAAAACCCGGGTTATTCGGTCGAATTCCTAATTCACCAATTATCCAGGTTCCATTGTTCAAGGGTTTTCTATATAAACATTCCTATTTTCTTTATGATTTGAATCTGTTCTTATATTATTATGGCACACTGATTAAAACCATTACCATTACTTTATAATATCGTATAATATAATCGTATTTCTGTTATTTGAGACCCTCGTTTATTGGTAGCGGTCACACTGAGCATACAAATGTCATCATACACATACACCTTCATCATTTACCATAAACATGTATGCTGGTGCTCATTATTTTCCAATGTGCATGGGGTACAAGCGGTGACGTCATCATCTGTTTCGTGCGAGTGATAGATTTTTAATGATGTCATAAATATTTTTGTGCTGTGGATACCGGCAAATTGACACGAAATCATTGGCAATCATTTGTTTTAAAAGATGTTTATTTCACCTCAAAAACCGGAAAACCTGTGTCTTCAGAATGATTTCGTAATTCACCGAGACGTATCAAGTAACGAGATTTCGCTGTACAAGAGCTTTCTTAACATTCCTATTTTCTTTATGATCTAATAATATGTTCTTATATAACACACTGATTAAAACCATAACCAGACACTACAACGTGTTCATGCTGGAACCAAAAGTTGAAAGGCAATTTGATCCCAATACCAACTAACCAAATCTATCCCATTATTGATGTGAATACAGTCGTCATGATTGAATATCTATATCGTTAATTGCACTTCTTCTATCATCTGCAACGCTTGAAGATCCATAGCAGCTGCCAAATAGGCATAACTTCAGATGGCCAATTTTGACTTCAAAGTTGGCATTTTGGCGTTCGGAACATATTTCCCAGTGAGATTGCTACCTTGTCTATCCAGAAATGGATGGGGTAACAAAATTTGAAGTGCAATTTTATCCCAACACCAACGAACCAAAATCCTTCCCATTATTCATGTATTATAGTCCCCATGATTGCATATATTTATCACTGGTTCCTCTTTTTCTATTATCTGCAATCCTTTAATATCCATAGCTGACCAGTTTTGTACTTAAATTGCAAAGAACAGGCTGCTAAAAGCCGCCATCCGGGCAAAATTTGAAAAATTCCTACCCGATCAATAGAAATACTCAACCACAATTGAGTCGGCAAATATGGAAAGAAAAGAAAAGAATGTTTATCCCCTTCTCTTCAACGTCTGGTAATACTGGTTTAGATTCCACAATAGTTGGCGAAGAGTCTGTCTGGCTATCTTCTTCCTTCGTCTTCTGTTCTAAAATCTCTAGATATGACTTTTCCCTCTGATTCGATGTTTGACTTTTGCGGTTATGGTTTGAATATCATTTGCATAACACGGTGTCAGGTTTGACAACAATGAAAGCTAAACTGCGATTGTTATTAGAATAATAAAACGGATACTAAATATCATTCTCGATATAATATTTACTACCCACCCCATTCCCCGACCCCCTACCCGAATTGTCCATCTTACGCTGCTTCGATAATTTATACTTTAATATAGCAACTCTTTCTTTCCTCTTCTTCGCCTTATATCGTGGTTGTTATTTTTTCTTCTCTTCTGATTTTCTATTCTTTCAAATAAATCCCATCCCATGTTCTATCGCTTTCTCTCTGCTTCTGTTTTCTTCCTTTCCCATCCTCTTTATTTCTCTCAAACTCTTAATATATTTATCTCGTCCTCTCCCTCGATCTATATATATTATCTATGTATCCATATTTTTATCTCTGTCTCAATCTGTCTCTCTCTCTCTCTCTTGCTTTGTTTTTTTTTTTCTTTTCGTATTTCGTTTTATCTTATTCTTCTCATAATCTTTTCGAATGTATCTCACAATTTAACACATTCTCTATCTCTTTTAATCGTGAATTTTCGTTCTTTTTATAAGTAATAATAATAAATAACACTGATATAACGCATTTCCCCAAATAATAAGCTCTATGGACTTAAAAGTAAAGATAGTTCTTATTTATCACCAGTCTCAAGACGCTTTACATATCGTTCATAAATAGCATATAAATTAGATATATAAAGTATATTGAGAAGTAACTGATATAATGGTTTCATTATAAAGACCAAGACTAGGCAGTCTGCACCTACTTTATACACGTCAGCGTGAAGAGACTAGACACCATTAATATCACTGACTACTCTATTATTACAACAGCTACTTGCAGCTACTGCTACTGATACTTCTACAGCTACTAGATCTACACCAACTGACTAGTACTACTAAAATTACTAGTACTTGGGAAATTGATTCCCTGCCACAAGGGCTACTATTGAGCGTCTTGCAAATTGCCTGAGAAAAAACAACATGGAGAGCGTTGCCTTACAAACATAGCGTCAATCACAGTTTCCCCGTTGCTGTTATTATCGCCCCTTAGTTGGTATGGCCGCCATCTTTCAAATGTGACGTAGAGCGGAAGTTTTCGTTGCGTGCTTGTGACGTTTTTCTTTCCCAAATTCTATTTCGTATAGAGATCTTACCACTTCTCTTTCATTTCTTTCTTTCATTCTTGGTCTTTTGTCGATCTCTGTAAAGCAGCATTTTTCTTGTTTCTTATTTCTCTCTTTCATTTTCTTACAGACTGAAGAATGTCTTATCCTTATCAATATTTACTTTTAAAGATTCATTTTTGTTTTTGTTTTGTTTGATGTTGTGATTATAAGCATGATTAATTATCAAACGCATTGGACAAAATGCAAAGTTCATAAAAATTTCTTTCGATTTGACCTTTTATGTAGTTGTTACTGCTCTTGTGTTTGTGTTTTGTTTTTTTTGTTTTGTTTTTTTTTTTGTTCAGTTGTTATGTTTATGTTTTGGAATGTTTTTGTTTGATATGTGGTACATTAATTACTCATTTTGAGAACCCGGATGTCTGATTATTGGAGGTAGATGTAGAAGAAATCTAATATTGAATACCTCTGAAGTTTGAAGTGCTCATGATATCGTGATTTAGTCCGATATTTCAGAGATAGCCTTTATTCAATACTTTATTGGCAATAATAATAATTCACACTTAATATAGCGCTTAATCTAGAAACAAAATCCCAGCTCTAAGCAATAGCCACTTAACGTCATCAATATTTCACAATAAGTTGCCAAATACTTCTCACATCCAATCATTTTTTTTTCAAAATATTGCCTCTAATGACTTCTCTCTTAATCTATCTATCTATCTATCTATCTATCTATGAGCCTTTATTCAAAGTGTCCCTCTATGAAACAGACTCCAGATGACTAGCTTAGGTAAGACTAAGCAATTGATAACAAGATACATAAGATAATATGTTCAAGCGCGGTTTAATGTTTGTAAGACATTCCTCATAACATGTAAACCCTCACCCACTTCTTTATCTCTCTTTCTCTCTCTCTCTCTCTTTCTCTCTCTTTCTCTCTCTCTCTCCCCGAATCTCTCTCTTTCTTTCTCTCTCTCTCTCTCTCTCTCTCAAACATAACTACGAACGATACAGAAAAACAAGTTAAAAACGAAACAAAAGGGGAAAATGTATGAATAACTATAAAAATGTTAAGCATAATATTGTTGTTTATGATGGTGATGGAAAAAGAACAAGGCGGGGGGGGAGGAAGGGGTGGAGAAATAAGGTGGATGGAGGCAAAGGGAAAAAGAGTAAGATGTAAAATCGCACTGAAAAATAATCCAGCCATGATCACCCTTCGTCTAAGGTTTCCAATTTCAGACCCGAATCTTTTTTTCTTTCTATCACGTCAACCCGTTTCTGCTAAGTAGTCACGAAAGCGTGAGATCTGAGTGGTACCGGAAACATCCGAATCTACCCGAACGGTATCCGACACCATTGGCTTCACTCCCGATTCGGCGGTAATTAAGTACCGAGAAGAAGTCATTCCGTTGGACTACTATTATTATAGGCTTGAGATCCGATTTTCCAGCAATTAAAAGCCTAACCATAAAATCCAATTGTACTCCCATCACCTTATCTCACGTTCCCACATCCAAAAAAAGTTGTAAAGCAAATAAGCAAAATAGAAAACAACAAACATAGGACACCTTTATAAAGCAAACAAACAAGCACAAAAATGGGATGAAATAAAAATACCAACAGCAAAACAAACTCAAACAAACGACAACAAAGCAAATACAACAACGAAAATAAAATAAATCGAAGACAAAATAAAATAAAAAATGCCGCTAATATTCATCCCCGAAGGGAAATTCGTCTTTTGGTTTTTCACCGTAAGCCGAGTCTCGCCGGAAGTCCAGCGCGGCCAAAGTAAGCAATTAGTGTTAATGACATTGCTCAATGGTTACCCACAATGCCTCCACCGAGGATCGAACCCACAACCCCTCGATCCGGGGTCCAGTGCCTTAACCACTCGGCTACTGTGACACCGATTAATCTGTTAAGATCTCAAGGTCATTTTTTTCATTCGATTAATGATTCGCAAATGGGAATACGTCATGATATATGACTCCTGATGTCAGATTGATGATTTTAAAAAAATACAAATCAACTGTTACGTTAAACTGATCATTCACACTGCATATCTCTTTGGCGGCGTGGTAAGCTCAGTTGGTAGGGGCGTTTGACTGCTGTGGCAGGTACGGCAATGATCCCGGGTTCGATTTCTGCCTCTACTGCGGTTTTTTTCCTTAGAAGGCGAGGAAATTTGCGTCAATTGCCTCCCTTAACTCTGGTGAAATATATTACCTGGCCGTAACGATAGCTGTCTTGTCCGAAAAAGCAATTGTAAAACACGCTTAACAGGCGAATGTCTTGTCAGTGTTAAATGTTTCTGTTGGCTGGGGGAGTTAACGAGATTAAAAGCGCCTTGAGATTTTGGTGATAAGTGCTCTATATATAAGAACTATCTTTTTTTCTTTACTGATCGTCGTTATATTGTTCATTTTTTTTAAAGCACACTAGTAAGTAATAATCATCTTTACACTCTCCATATTCCCCTAGTTATAACACCCTTATCACACTCACTCATATTTAAATATGGAAAAACTGTAAGCATCGCCTCCAATTCTTATTTCCGAATTTTCTACTTAGGCTCTAGTCTCACTAATCATACTAAATACAAGTACACCATGCACATTGTATGATTCAAAAAAATAAATAAAAATTTAACGGACGGTTTTAAGTGCATTCCGTCACACTGAGCATGCAAACGTCATCATACACATAATAGTAACTGAGTAACCCTAGTTAGATCTATTATAAGCCTACCTACCTAATATTTAGGACTAGATTCGACAATGTTTTTGTCTATAATTTCGATTGTGGAGTAAATATTTAGTTATTTATTTCCAAAGCATGTCTATATAACTGTAAACAGTTATTGTATCATCCATAAAGTATAAATTGTAAGTATTTTGGCTGAAATAAGCTAAAAATGATCCATATAAGCGTGAACTCAATATCCAATGCACACCCGCTTCCTTTCGCAATCAACTTTCGAATGACTTGAAAAAGTGTATGCTGTATGTTGAATTTGTGTGTTTAGTCTGACTGCTAGTGTATGATCGTGTATGGTAAATTTTGAATTTTGTATGGCGTACTTGTATTTTGTATGCCTAGTCAGACTAGAGCCTTAGACTCTCTATTATATGTAAATTTCATCACGCGCCAAACTAAACCTCATAATTCCTTTTTTCTGGCAATAAATCACCCATTGACTTTTTTTGTTCCACAAAAGAATCGCCCAACAATTCTTTGGGCTACTCCAAAATTGATTCTACTTCTACCCATTCCTTCTCCTACCCTCAATGCCATGATCTTCACTTTTCACTTCCCCGCCCTTCCTTCCCCACTGCCACCCCCAACGGCCACTCCCATTATCCATACGCACGCGCATTAAACAGTATACGTATTTATTATTTCTCCCAACAATACTGTTCCTTTAACACTTCTATGTATTTGTCGTATTACTCTTCTTAAAAAGAAAAGAAGAATTATCACAGGAAAAAGAACAATCAATAAAAAAGCAATGCAAACCCAACAAAAACCTAAACCTATTCCCCCCCTCCCTTTCCACAAAAAGTGAAGCACAAGAACACACCATTGCATGGACAGTTACTTTTTTTTCTCAATTTCCCAATCTCTCTCTCTCTCTCTCTCTCTCTCTCTCTCTCTCTCTCTATCTCTCTGTCTCTACCTTTCATACAACTCTTAATGGCGTTCTCTTTTCTTGCGTTCATATTCACACTACATATCTCTTTTCCTTTTTGTATATAATTTGTCTCCCCCCATTAATATACACAACACCATTTCCTCTCCCTCTTTTAACCCATCCTAATTCTCCCGCTGTACCCTCGTTCTTCATCTCTTACTCCAAACCTCCCCCGTTCCTCATATGCCGATTCCCCTTACCCCAGCGCCATTTTCCCAACAGCCTCTATAATCTCAAGAGGTCAACTCATCAACGGATTAACAAGCCCGTCCACACTCAAATCTAGAGACAGTCACGCGTCTGTCTCACAAGCATGCAACTGGACTTCCGGTAAAGTAGCCAAAGACTTAACTTAAAAAGTCGACTTCCGCGAGAATGAAACGAAACAAAACACAATAATAACAATAAAAGAAAATAAAACTTATAAGAAATAGCCTTACTGCTAACCACTTGACTTGTTGATGAAACGAAATGCTATGTGGGGAAAACATCACGTATGAAGAATCATAGCGTATTATTATTACTGTTGAAAGTAAAAGAGTTCTTCTAATCATACTTTGCTCAGTAATTGGGACTTCTCATATATCGGGGAAACCCGCTAAATTGGCACAAAATCCTAAAGCAACCAATATTTATTTTTTAAAGCATATTATGTAACCTCATTAATCGGGAAACCGGGTATATGGGACCATTTCCTAATCCACCAAGATCTCCCAAATAATGAGGTTCAATAATATTTACTTTATACTAGATATCGCCGTAAGGTCTAGTCTCAATATGCATACAAAATACAAATACACCATACATAATTCCAAATTCATCATACACGTTCATATACTAGCAGTCAGACTGAGCATACACATCCACCACACAGCATACATTCTTTCCAGCCTTTCGAAAGTTGATCGTGAAAGGAAGCGGCTGTGCACTAGCTCTAGGTCTAGAGTTCAAGCTTAAATGGATCATTTTTAGTTTATTTCAGCCAAAATGCTTACAAATTTATTATTTATGGATTATACAATAACTATTTACAGTTATGTAGACATGACTTGGTAATAAATAACTAAATATTTACTCCACAATCGAAATTATAGACAAAAACATTGTCTAATCGTGTCCAAAATATTAGATAGGTAGACTAATAATAAATCTAGTACTTGTACTAGTGTTACTAATAATAGATCTATCTTGTACTAATTTAAGTACCTCTAGCGCAAAAGATTTTACAAAATCATAAATAATATATCTCCCACACGAAAGAGTTGATGACGTCACGGCTTGTATGCCATGCACATTGTAAAAGAATGGACATGACCATTCACGTGTATGGTGAATAATGAAGGTGTATGTGTATGATAACGTTTGTATACTCAGCGTGACGGAAAAGAGTTAGCACCGTGCATTCATTTTTTGTTTTGGTTTCAGACAATATGTATGATATATTTTCATTTTGTAAGCTTAATGAGACGATTACCTTAAAGATTGTGTTGACTTTACTATCTGTATTTTTTGAATATTGTAATATAAACTATAGCTGTAATAGTAACATATTTAATAGAAGAAGATAGTGATATAATGCGTTCATGATACGACATGCATTGGCGAATTGGATGTAATAACAAAGAGAAAAACAGCAAAAATTAAGTTAACAAATTTCTATAAAGGTATAACTAATTTAATAGATATACCAATGAAAACTCAATGGCAGCCTAAATCTCATAATATTTTGTCCCGTCAGTCTGGTTCCCACCATTTTAAAATATTAATCTCTAATGTAGATAGTCATTTAAACTCTTTTTACCCTAATGCTATCCGACAATGGAACGCCCTACCAGAGGCAACTAAAATGTTAAGCAGTACTGAATCATTCAAAGATGCACTAAAACTATTTTCATTGATAGGATCACCAAAATCAATACTTAACCCATATAAATAATTTGAATGTGTGCGCCAAAAGTAACACTCAACTAGTTGAAACTTTTGGCATACTGAAAGAAGAACATCAATGTTAATTACAGATCTTTTATAAGAGTTTTTGAGAGTTGTTGAACCTGTTTTGGTGAAAAAAGATAAGAGTTCTATAATATACGTTATGGGGTTGTAAAGTGTCACATTGGTCTAGTAATTTGGGCGTTAAAGGCTATGCATCATAATATGGTCAGTGGTTCGTTTCTCATCCGAGGCATTGTGGTTAACCATTGAGGAAGGCAATTTTCACTTATTTCGTTGGCGTAGCTGAACTTCATCAGGACTCATCACCACTCACTACCATCATTACTACCATAAAACCCCTCCAACATCACCACCACTATTATACATCCGCACACTACCATTCCCAACTCTAACACAACCCTTTTCTGATGAGTACTAATGAATTGCGACACACTCACTAATGTGACCAATACCAAAGTTGATAAGACTAGCGCTAAGGGGTCGCCCCTCATGACCTTTTCATACCACGTGACCTAACTCTTAACTCTGCGGATATTCAGAGATGTTTCCGTATAGCTTGGAAAAAGCTATTGGGAGACAATAGTCTTATTATGCTTGATGGAAACGCGGTATTCTTATATACTACTACTACTACTACTACTAAAGTAAAGATAGTTCTTATATAGCGCACGTCTAGTCTCTAGGCGCTTTACATCTCGTTTACTTCCCCAGCCAACAGCAAACATTCAACACTGACGAGACATTCGC
>JAUEKR010001134.1:0-11560 GCA_031762895.1 Corambe burchi
TTATTATTATTATTATTATTATTATTATTATTATTATTATTATTATTAATATTATTATTATTATTATTACTATTATTGTTATTACTATTATTTTTTTTTAATTTAATCTCATTATTATATAATCATCGTAATCCTCATCAATGCATTATCTACTTTTTCATCAACTAGTTGATCTGTTTGCGTGAGGGAGTTGGCATATATCATTTGAGACAATGACAAAAACCGGAGAAGTCAACTTGGACAATGTATTTTATGAATTGGGAAACATGAAAAGGTTTGAGATTACGCAAATGTTGGTCATCTTACTGAGCTTCTTACCAATATCATGGCAGCTTCTCTCCATAGGATTCATTGGTAAGTGGCATACGTAAAGCATCAACAATAAGGTAGGTGGTTCATTACGCATACTCCATGCATATACACATTGCACATCGTGATACACCATACACGACCATACGCGGGTAGCCCATTGATCATATACATTCATTTTACAGCATTACCGAACACAAGCCAAGTTAAGATTTCTCCTGCACACAAGAATTGATGAAATCATCATTATCATCACATGATGTATTGCGTATGGTGTATTATGTTATGCTATATGAGTCGGCCGCTTAAGTAACGTAATTATATACAGCCAAGAGTCTTACGCCTGTTATTACTATTACGCTTTCTACTTCTACTACTAGTACTATCTACATCAACTAATACTTCTGAGACTTCTGCTTTTTCTGCTGCTGCGACTACTAATATTACAGTTATTACTACTACTACTATTACTATTAATACTATTATTATTACTACTACTATTACTTCTTCTTCTTCTACCTCTATTACTGCTATGAATACTACGATTATTACAGCAACCACTACTACAACTACATCTAATACTGCTACTACTACTACTACTACTTCTACTACTACTACTACTACTACTACTACTACTACTACTACTACTACTACTACTACTACTACTACTACTATATTGCATCTACTACTGCTACTGATTCGACACATTAATGTACTTACGTTGTGAGGCTATGAATTGTATTAAATTATTTACAAATATTACATTACATTGTATTATAATAATAAATGATAATATGGACATTTATAAAGCGCACGATATCTCGCTCTATGAGCAAGCTCTAGGCACTGTACATCACGTGTAACCCTATGGTCATAATTAAACTACAAATATCAGCTAATATCATTGAAGCATACATAGGCATAAATAGACTACATATTATAAATCAATGTATCTAAAGTAAATGAAAATGTTTTGAATCGTGTTCTAAAGACTTCAAATGGTTCTCTAATACTTGGAGGCAGATCATTCCAAGTAACTGCTGCGAAGTGTGAGAAAGATCTCGTACTTGCCATCTTTGCGTTTCGAGTGATTGTTAATTTTGTAGTGTCTAGGGAACTTCTGAGTTTTCGGGAGGGGTAAAACATTTCCAAAATATGGAACAGGTAGATAGGGGAGGAACCGTTGATGGCTGTAAAAACCAAAATACATATTTTGTAGGAAATACTGTTTTGATATGGGAAGCCAATGGAGATCATTTAAAATGGAACTAACAGTTTCTGATTTTGCCTTACGCAACACCAGACGTGCAGCGTTGTTTTGAATGACATGCAACCGATGTATGCTATATTGTGGAATTCCACTCAGAAAAAAAATCGCAATAATCCATGCTAGAAAACGATAAAGATGAAGCGAGTTTTTTTTTACAAGCATCAGTGGTGATAAAGGAGCGGATGGATGAAATCCTTTTAAGCTCCAAATTTAGTGACCTGCTAAGAACACCAGCTTGGTACTCCATTGACTACTCACATCTCTACAAAAAATAATGGTCTGAATGCTGGCTCCGCCAATTTCAAGTGTAGGGGTTGCGTGTGAGCTCAAACTCCGTTTTCTACTTACTACCAGTGCTTCAATTTAACCAGCAATCATTTTAAGTTTGTTTGCGTCCATCCACTTCTTTATTTCACTGACGCATGCCTCAGTTCTTGATGTGATGGATATAAGATCAGTAGACTTTTCAATACTATAGATCTGTGCATCATCTGCATAGAAATGATAGACCAGATCATGTCTTTCTATGACAGCTCACAATGACAAGACATAAAGAGTAAATAAAACTGGACCGAGAACTGAACCTTGAGGTACGCCAGAATATGTCAACTCAGTCTCATCTGATCTTTCGCCAGCAACGACAACGCATTGTTTTCGACTGCTCAAATATGACTTTAACCAATTTAATGGAGTGCAAGTTATCCCAAAATATATCTCAAGTCGTTGGATAAGGATATCGTGATCAATGGTGACAAAGGCTGCCGAGAGATCAAGAAGAGTCAAAATTGACAGTGATCCATCATCAATAACACGCAATATATCATTGGTGATTTATTGGTGATCCTAAAACGTCGATGCAATCTTTCAAAACAATAGTTGGAAAAGGGTCGAGTTTACATGATTTAGAGTGACTGGACATAATAAGTTTTAAAATTTCATCTTCTGTCGCCACCGGGAATGCGGAGAGACAACAATTGCCAGAAAAGTGAGTAAATGTTGATAAAGTAGTAAATTAGTCTAAATCAGCTTTTACATTTAGGATCTTTTCTTTGAAAAGTTTGGAGAACCTATCTGGTAGCTCTTTTTGGTCAACTTTTGTCGGCAATGGTGAATACCCGCTTTTCCCGAGAAGCCCAGAACAAAGAAAGAAAAACTGCTTTTAATTTGAATCATCGGTTAGCTTAGACATGTAAAAATTAGATCTTTTTTGTTGTTGAGATTATGGCCGTTGCTTTGTTCTGATCCATTTTCGCTTTGCTCTACGTTTTATCTGTTTTGTTTCTTTAACTTTGGAGTTAAACCATGGTGCGTGCTTCCTAAATTTATTGTTCATTTTGTGAGTGGTGCATGGTGGTCGAAAAGGGTCTGAAGTGAAGAGGTGAGGGTTTCGGCGTTGATGTATGTGATTGTGCTAATTTCGCTGGTGATGTCTGCTTTAAGATTTTAAATGTTGAGTTAAAGAATTCTCTTGATTGCAGGAGGATATTGTTGAAGGTGGGCTATTTTTGATAAGGTTGTGATCTGAAATTCTGTGTTCGATGCTCTGTGTCGATGAAATGATGTGTGATGCATCTGTTAGTATCCAGTTGATGATATGTCCGCTGTCTGGACGTGTTGAAGTGTCAATGAACTGATGGAGTGAAGCATTATTTAGTATAGTTTCGATGCGGTTATATAACTTTATTCTCATGTATGTTAATGAACTACTTTAATGTTCACGAATTCATCGGTATCTTTTTTTTTTTAAAGCTCAGATTGGAATGTGCAAATTCAGTTTGACCATAATTGCCATATCGTAAGTGACCAGGGGCGTCTTCTCTTAGATAATTGCATTGTTAAAATTGATTGAACACTCAAATCATCGGTATCTCATTATCCTTCATTTTTATAGATATATGCATGATAATATAATTCGCTGTACGTATGATAAAATTGATTATGATGCTTTTTTTTACAATGTCAATCATCGTCGAGGCACCTGGTACTTGACATAAATACAACGGTTCTCTACTCGACACTCCCTACTTTTGTTCAGGGCTCCATTGACTATCTTCTGTCTGATATTATGGTCTTCCAAATACGTGTGTATTAAGGTAGGACTGTTATCTGTGGTGTAATATTATTTCATGATTGCTTCCTCGACCCTGTATTGAGTTAGATATAATGGTTTTTGTCAAACTTTGAACTTATAGGACCAGTGATTTTCGACATTTTGTGTGCCAAAGGTCGCAAATTGAGAAACCGTCTATATATTTTAATAAAATGGAGCAATTAGTAAAACAAAATTACAACTGCATTAGTGACCACCTTAGTGCCCGCCACCTTAATGCCCGTTCCGGCCTAATGCCCGATTTTCATACGAAACAGATGTTATGCTATTAAATTCACCCCTATATGTGCCCGGTTCAGAACTGCCAAACCGCCTTACTGTCCATTTTTTGTCGACGGTTCTACTAAAAATCTAGTATGTGACTTACTTGTCTTATCGCCGTGTCGCGTCCCAGTTGTTCACCCGCATCGCTTCAGCTGCTTTGGAAATTTTCGATGTGTGTTTTCTCCAAAGTTGTCTTTTCTGAGCTAAAGATGCTATAATGTATTTCAGGTCATTTATTGATGTGAGTCTGTTATGATGGCTGATGCTCCATTGTTCATCGCTGACTTTCCTTTACGCGTGTGTATGAGCACAATAGTCTACCTAATCCATCAATACAATACCATTCACACTTCATTTCAACAGTCATTATTAACGTGTTAAAGAGTAAAAGTTAAGATATAGCCGTACTAATTGATGTCATATAATAACATAGTTAATTACGTCATTATACGAGCTTACTCAGGCGTCATGACTGGTCGTCATCGGGTTTAAATAGATAACCGGCTTAATGCCCACTCCGCCTTAAAGCTCCGTTGGTAGGCTTTCATGGCACCGGTCCTTAAGGCGAACACTACTGTATTATAATTATGAATTTTATGTGAACTCGAGCATTAGTATTAATTCATGTGCTTATCTAATTTTGGCCGTATATTATAATTCTCACAATTACCCTCATCATTATCATCATGGCAATCATCATCACCATTATTCTGGCATCGTGATTTTATGCGACCAACGCGGTCGCGGGCGGTTGCGTAATTTACCATTTACAGCGCCGCGGCAGCGTGATTTAGGATTATAGGGGAGAATTCATATTTTTAGTATATCTTAGTTTATTTGAAGCACCGATGCAACAATTCATTATAAATATACCATACATCATTATATGCATACATTATTAATGATTACTCATTGAACGAGGAATGTAAATAAACTAGCATTATTTCGCATTTCTTCTTTTTGTGTATGTGTTCAAGCAAGAGAAATACCTCACAGATGCGCTCGACCTCTAAATGAGTCGATGCTCACAAACAGGCTTGATGTTGATGGTCTTGGCAGTTCCAAACATAACATCTCTATTTTGTATGACCAATGTCATATTTCTGTCTTTGCTAGTAGCAATGACATCCTTACAAATTACAGCAGTAATGACAGAATCCCAATCATCGATGCCAGCGATGACACTCTGATGCATAGATACAGCTGCATATATGGAGTGGATTATTACGGCAAGGCAAAGGATGAGTCTGTTATATCGCAGGTACATTTTAATGTTTCTCTTAATTAAGTGATAGTATACCTGTTCCATCATTCTGATCAAGTAATGTTTTTGTTTTGTTCTTATCGATATTTTGTTTTGTAGTTTATTTCCGTTTGGTGATTTATTCATCTATATTTTCACTGATTTATTTATTCATTCTTTTTGCCTTTTATTTTACCTATTTTTTGTGCATGCACATCTCATATGCTGTTCGTTCTTCATTCATTTCGTTGTTTTTGTTTCATTTCACAAAACCTATTGAAGATTAACTGAACATAATTAATTATAATACCAATTACATGTACTCATCTCATTAAAAAGCAATTTGATGCAGAAGGGTTGCGACTAGAATAGACATGACTTATTAGTTATCAGTTTAAAAAGTCAATAAAGTTAAACTAAACGCCTATTAAGCATGTGGGTCGTACCATAGACAATGCTGGACTGAGAACCATAATAAAACGTGATATGCTTGTAGATTTTTTCAATTCTAAGCACATTCACCAATTAACCACCGTTGTTAATTAAGATGGCAACAATTATTATATCTGTGTTATTGTAGTATTCACAGTAGTATAGTCCTACCCCTCTTACACTGTTTTGCATTCTTTTTATTCGCATATCATTGTGCTTCCTATAGTTAATTATCAACATCTATTTACTCTTGTGCCTAAATATTTTACTTATCTGTCTATGTATCATATTATATTTATTTATATACCATTACCATTGTATATCTAAATCATTGTATAAGCACTTATCTTGTATCTATTTTAATACACATTATTGTTTGAAATTTTCTTAAATGATTTTTATGCATGTCTTAAGTGAACTTCCCCTTATAAGACGAATAAAGATTTCGAATGGGAAATTTGAATTTGAATTTAGGTCAAAGGTGGCGACGCATGGAAACTAGATTATTTGGTCCGAGGTCTTACTAGACGTCTATAATTAATGCTGATGTTAAATCTACTCTAGGCCTACGGCTAGACAAAGAAGATAGGTCAGGAATATAATTATAGGAACATGCTCTACACCTTAATATATAAATAAGTACTAGTTATATTTAGTCCTGCTATCTAATGCTCATAGTAAAAAGTAAGCTCTTCTAAGACCTAAGGGTTCATAAGGTCGGTGCTTATCCCCGGTTTCAATGGCCAAAGCGAACGAACTAAGATCAACGATTCCCAATGGATCGGACGCCATTCCATCGCATGTTACAACCCTAGTCACGTTAACCGGTACTCATTATAATACATGAGTTGAGTGAGGAATGTGTGTAAAGTGTCTTTCCAAAGGACACAATGCCGCAACGCAGCGACCGGAATTCGAACCCACGACCTCATGATCATAAGTCCAGACCCTTAACCGCTGCTCATAGTATAGGCATAACAATACAAAAGTACGTTCTTCGATCTCCATTGAAATGATATTTGCATAAATACTTTAAAGGTTATTTCTTAGTTTTTTTTCTTTTCCTTCATTTTTTTTTTTTGTACAGTTTGACTTGGTGTGTGACAGAGCTTTCCTAGTTGGCTTGAGTCAGACGCTGGTCATTGCTGGTCAAGGACTTGGAGCTTTGGGGGCATCGGTCATCAGCGACAAGTTTGGTCGTAAGCCAGTTCTTGTAGCGTCCAATTTTGGCTTGATGGTGTGTGGTATAATAATCGCGTATGCTCCAAATTACCTGGTGTTTGCGGCTTCCAAGTTGATCCTTGGTGGATTACAGCAGGCAAGTGAAGGACGGTAGAGAAACGAGGTTGCTTTTTTGTAATTATTTATATTCAGGTGAATTATGTAATAATATTTAAGACCCTACCACCATGTATATATTATTTTGAGAAGATTAAACAGTACACTCCTGTGTTTTTATTTGAATTCACTATGTTCATCCTCAAAGGGACATTAGTATTTTTTTTTCACTGTTAGCGGATCCTTGCCGGAGACCAGCGCGTTCAACGTAAGGGTACGGTCACATTTGGATAGATTCCTTTAGTGTATTTCAGCTGCTGGCAAATCGAACCCATGGTGAGCAACGGAAATGGCTACAGCGGCGCAAATTAACATAGGCAGGAAATCAGAATCTGCTTTTCTGCATTTTTTTATGTAAAGGAAACCATTTCTAAAAATAGCTTACAACTGCCACCGGCATTATCATCAATTATCTACCTATACGGTACATTCATACTTTTGTTTACCTTTCACTGTGCCATCACATAAGCTGTAGTGCTGCAGGTTTTCAAGAGAAAACAAATCTGAAAAAATACTTGCCGGCACCGCGGCCTTGGCCTAAGATATTAGTGTAAAAAATCTTGCTCAAGGGTTTAACCATGATGTCTTCTCCGTGGATCTAACCCTGAGCCGTTCGATCCACTGTCCAACGCCTTAATCGCTTGGCAACCGGGACAATTAAGGCCATATTATTATCATTATTAATTCCTCAATACACGACATTAAGTAACTCAAAGACTGAATATACGCAATTATTATAACAGCTTTCCAGGTATATCCAATCTAACTTCAAAACTCAAACAATCTGTAATGAAAATCAATAATACACACCCAATTTTTACTGCTACTGCAATGTTATGAGAATCTTAGATCATGATAATGGTGACCATGCATTTATTGATGCTGCTTAAACTAGGTGTATACTCTCTTGACTGAAACAAATACTGACTTTATTAGCCGTCCATATTTCGGAGTAATCTCGAAGCTTAAATATTCACTGGAAAGAAAAGCAGTATCATTCATTTGCTTCTCTGGTTCCTGTGAGACTAAAACGCTGAACCCCTCTCCCCATCCCAAAATAACAAAAATTATCCCCCCTCTCTTGATAAAACACAGAACAAAACAAAATAAACAAGTAAACATACAATAAATCCAAAGAAAACAACACAAAACAAGTGAATTCTTAACAAAACAAGACCAAGACAAAAATGAGGAAATATGAAAATCCGCATAATCATTTACTATCTCCTTACGCCTTGGCTATAGAGGAGTTGAAAGCTTTCCATTTTCGATAAATTGCTTATCATCATATAGTTAGAAACGAAAATGGCCACCAACATAGTGGAAATTATTCAAACAGCCCAGAAACTTAAAACAATATATAATAGAGATCTATGACCATTTTTTCCCCCCAACAAATTACCGAGAAATGGAAAATGCCCATCTGCACTATGGGCTGGCACTGATGTGTTGTTGTTTTTTTTTATTCTTGCAGGGTGCTGCGATTAGTATGTCTGTTTTATGTATTGAATTGTTGACTCCAAAAAAGCGACATTTTCAACCTTTCCTTCAAGAATTTTCTTGGTGCTTCTGCTGTATGATCCTTCCTGTAATGGCCTTCCTACTCAGGCATCAGTCTTGGAGAACTTTACAGTTGGTACTCAGTCTGGGTAGTCTCCCCTTTCTTCTTCAACTTTGGTAAGGGGAAGTAATTTAGTTAATTGATATTATTAACAGTACAGAGACAATTTTCTAGAAATCAACTTTATTCGTTCATAAGGGGAAATTGCTCTTTTGGCTTTTTACTTTAAACCCAGTGTAGATGGAAGTCCATCGCATGCAGCGTAAGCAATTGAAGTTAATAACCTTGTTAAGGGGTTACCCACAATGCATCTTAAGAGGAGCGAGCCTGGAATCCATCGATCCGCAGTCTAATGCCTAAATGCACAACCACAGTGGATAATCGAATGAATTTGCCGTGCATCAATGATATCGAAAAAATTGCTCCTATCAGGTCATATCTTTAAATCCCACTCAGGTGTTCTTTGTACAGGCACCTATTCATACTCGCATTTGAGCACTTAATAGCACAGTAGAAGCATAATAGACCATAAAGGCATCTCTTACTGATGTTACATGAGAATTAAGAAGATATTCTTGGATATGCGCACGCCTGTCCAAAAAACGTAAATGATACAATTTTGGTAAAAGGCGATGTATTCAGGCTATTCTCACAGCGTTAGTACTTTTTTTTTTTTTGCTTGCAGGTATCTATGGGAATCGTTACGTTGGCTTGCGGCAAATGGAAAGAAAAACAAAATGGAGGCTTTTATTTCCCACGGCTGCAAGGTCAACCACACAGATGTTGAAACGGTCCGAGCAGTAAGTATTTAGGTTCCAAGTGTCAACAGATTATTAGGCGTATTTGTCAATTCTCAAATTCACATAATTTTCTTAAACAAATGACAATATTAACAAATTACAAGAGTAAATTTAACGTTAAAATAATCATAATATTACAACTTCGCTAAAACAGGTAAACACACATTGAAATTACCTCTGACCGACTATAAACAGAAGCAATAATATAAAAGTAATGTAAAAAGCAACAAAACTCACAAAATTGCGATCAAAGCAAGCAGTATTGAGCAATTAAAATATCCCATATCAATATTTATTTTGAACGATAAGATTTAAACTTAAAGATTTAGGACTATCAATAAGGTACTCTCAACACTTTCAGTAAAACGTGCTATAATCTAGATAGACTATCCAATTTAGTATCAGGTGAAAAAATACATTAAATACATTTTTCAAGACTATTCACCCCGAAATCCACAGTACGGAAACCTTATAGTCTACTGTGCTCCAATGTAGACGTCATAAACAAGATAGGGTCTCCTAAGATCTAGATAATATATTAACTAGATATTTAAATAAGTATAATTACCTTTGATCGACTACAAACAGTGTATTCAGGTGATAAAGATAATCATTCCAGCAAACCTAGACTAGACTTCTATCTTTCCTTACGTCAATGCACAACCCAAAGATGTCGGGATAGCGCAGTGGATACGGTACTCAGTTAAGGATCGGAGGTACCATAGGAGACCCGAGTTCGAATCTTGGATTTTCGTGTGGTTGTTTTTTTTTTTTGTTTTTTGTTGGGGTTTTTTTTGGAAATTGAGAAACATTTTTTAAAAATAATTTCTTCTAGATTCTCCATTAGATTTCTTACATACGATATATGTTTAATATTTTAATCAATGTGTACCCTGCTACTATACTTAATATTTAATATGTCAAATTTGAGAGTTTATCATTGAATGTTCTCCGTTCTGGAACGGGTAAATCAGTTAGTAATGCTATATTATGTCCATCACCAGACGTTGCGCTCATGCCTTTCAACTACACAGTCAAAGGATATAATACTGGACGATAAGAAACAAAAATCTTTGACCTTTGGTCATTTATTCACTGTGAGGACTTTTCTTATACGCAATCTGATTATGTGGTTTGCTTGGTGAGTAGAATGAATATATTATAGTTTCATGCAAATTATGTGAACTTTCTTCCTTCTCATGATATACGTTTTGTCTTTCTTCATGTGCATCTGTCTTTTTTATCGTACTTTTCTTTTCTTTTTCTATTATATGCTTCATTTTTGTAGTACTAATTACCCTGTATAATAAGAAACGAATGTGGCCATATTAAATTTGTTCCATGTGACCAGCAGCTTATTTCCTTTTTACTATAGTAATCTTTGCAATTTTCATCCATCGAACAAGTTGCTGAACATAAGAAGTTTTACAGCTTCACTATTACGCCCTCTCAAAACTTGAGGCCCTTTTTTCTTCAGTGTTATTCTAATGATTATTATTTATTTATTTATTTTATGTAAAAAGGAAATGGGCAAGATTACTATAGCAAAAGAAAAAGAAGCTTCCGATTGCTTGAAGCAAGTACCACTCTGGTCACATATTATGTTTCAATTATAAAGTGCAATTTGCAAGTTTTCAAAAACTGCAAAAATTATCTTGTTCACGTGAGGCCTTATATTCTTCTTCTTCTTCTTCTCTCAATTTTGCCATGTGACTCAATTGTACTTGAGTATTGCTGTTGACTGAGTTGGAATTTTTCAAATTTTGCCTGAATGGCGACTTTTATCAGCCTGCTCTTTGCGATTTAAAGCCACCAAGGGATATTAACATGCTTAGATGTAAACACGGGACCTCCTAGTTCTTCGTCCGTATCCGAAAAGACTAGATGTCAGATCCTACTTACCTTAGGATCAGGATTGTGGGAAATGCAGAACAAATAGTTGCGTCCACCGAGATTCGAACCTGGGTCGTTAGATTCGGAGGCAGACATCGTTACCACTGTACCACTGAGTAATGTTCCATTTCTTGTAAAACACATAGAGCCATAGAACGGGATAAGGTGCTATATAAATGCTGGATTATTATAATTATTTCAATTTATTTTCAGGCTGACAGTAGCATTGGCTTTTTTTGCTATTTTTTTGAGATCAACATCGCTGTCTGGCAATAAATACCTCAATTTTGGACTTACGGCCTTTATGGAGGTCCCAGCTGCTGTGATGCAATGGTGCTTA
>JAUEKR010001245.1:0-11559 GCA_031762895.1 Corambe burchi
GTTGTAATAATAGTAGCGTAGACGGAAAAGTATAAGTTGTCCTCTAAATAATGTGTCAGAAGCATAAGCAGTAGCTGTAATAGTAGTAGTAGTAGTATTCGTAGTAGTATTCGTAGTAGTAGTAGTAGTAGTAGTAGTAGTAATAGTAGTAGTAGTCGTAGTAGTAGTAGTAGTAGTGGTAGTGGTAGTGGTAGTAGTAGTAGTAGTAGTAGTCGTAGTAAGTAGTGATAGTAGTAGTAGTAGTAGTGGTAGTAGTAGTATTAGTAATAGTCGTAGTAGTAGTAGTCGTAGTAAGCAGTGGTAGTAGTAGTGGTAGTAGTAGTAAGTAGTAGTTGTAGCAATATTAGCATTCATAAGTTATAATATCATGCTTGAGCCACCTGTGTGTCGTTCATTATACTTAAGAACCTGAAGATAACTTTTGTCAGCTAATTAGATGACATAAGTTATAAGCTGCTCAAGAATGGCCTAGTGTAAAGAGGAGCTCTTTCTTTTTGGTAAGGCACTTCTGTACCGAAAGTCGTGGGCTCGAGTCCCGTTCTAGTAATGATTTTTTCATTATTTTACTCCTCTTCTTTCGCTTCTATTTTATCTTCTATTTTGGTGTTTCCTTAACAATTCATTGTGTCTTATCAATATTTTTTATGCATCCTCATAAAATTTGAATGTGGTAATATTTTAGTTCATTTTTATTGTATTATATTTGTACTTTTTATTTCTAAGAACATAATTCGTTGATTACCCACCATTGTTAGTGCTAATTAAGATTCCGTTTATTGAAAGTTCACTTTATATTATATTAGAATGACACAATTATTATGTCTGTATCATTATAGTTTTCACAGTAGTGTAGGCTTAGGCCCCTTACACTGTATTGAATTCTTCCTATTCACATATAATTGTGCTCTCTATAATTATCAACCTCTAATCCCTCTTGTGTATTACCATTGTATATCTTATTTATGTATACAAGCACTTATCATGTATCTATTGTAATACATAATATTGTTTGAAATTTTCTCAAATCATTTTTATACATGTCATACGTGAATATCCCCTTGTGTGAAAAATAAAAATGTGGAATTGAATTTGAGTAGAATTTAATTGAAGTGATCTGCAGTGCAGGCTAATTCCAAATCGAGTGACCCGCGAACTTAAAGCTGCGCTCACAATGTGATCACCAAACGAAATTAAGATGATGGGTGGGCGAATGAGCATCGAGTGCAAACTAGTCTATCTAGAGTAAGTGAGACTATCATTTTCTTAGTCAAGTACCAAA
Organism: Corambe burchi; assembly: GCA_031762895.1. Lineage (NCBI taxonomy): Eukaryota > Metazoa > Mollusca > Gastropoda > Nudibranchia > Onchidorididae > Corambe > Corambe burchi. The sequence goes on from JAUEKR010001245.1 coordinate 1,280, forward strand.
TGGACTTTCCTATTAGCTAGACTAGACTGCTACTTACTAAATCTCTTATTAGGGGGTACATTTGTGGATTAGGATGAAACATGAGTGCGGGATAGTGAAACGCGTTGATTTAGTGTTAAATGTAACTAAAATAAATGACGCATAGCTCGTTGAAGACTTGATATTGATATTATGAGGTTATCAATGATTAAATGTAGCATAAAAATAGTATTTATTGTCTATTCCTAATTGTTAATTTCATTTACGCTAATTACAGTTTAAGATTAGAACATTTCATGCGTAATATTATGATGTAATCTTAAATTATCAATCGCAAGGGTATGTATATTATAATTCATTGATTGATTAGGTATATATTATTATCCATTGTTTTTAAGCAACCTCTATAGATAATTAGATAGGCTTTACGTCGTAGTTGCCAGTCTATATTTATTATGCTGGTAGTGTAATATTATTGCTTTATTTTTTACTCGTCGTTTCTTTATGTGGGTATAATTGGATTTTGTTTAGATATTATTATTGTGGGTGCGTGTGTTTTGTCTTAGAGTTTACTATTTGTTGGTCTTCCTTTTAATGTACTTATAGGATCATTTCATATTTTAGTTTTAGAACTTGTCCACGTGCTATAAGAAATATTTTTCCACTGAACCATTGTGAAGTTATTTGAGAGTTTAATATGTTCATATTGCATTGGAACAACTTTGCTGATTCTGTCATTGTAAGTTTAAAAAGTCTTAAACTAACAAAAGGCTTACTAGATTTAGAACTTGTCCACGTGTTATCCGAACCATTTCCCTCTCCTCCCGAAACATTGTGAAGTTATTTGATAGTTAAGCATTTTCAAACAAACTTATCTGATAATATTACGGTAAGTCTAAAAAGTCTTAAAGTAACAATCTTCTTATTTTAATTTTGTCAAAATTCCTACCCAGTCAAGAGTAATACTCAAGAACAATTGAGTCAGTTGGCAAAATTAAAGAGCTGACTTCTATTATGCTTGAATATTTTTGTTGAATGGGTAATAATTTTTGTAATTTTGCCAGGATGACAATTTTAGCGATCTGCTCTTTGCGATTTTAAACCACCGAGGGTTTTTTTTTAACGTGCTTTAATGTAAACTCTGGACCTTCTAGTTTTTTTGTCCGTAGTCCAGCACAGGAGATGTCAGATTATACCTACCCTAGGATAAGGGGTGTAGAAAACGCCGAACAAATAGACTCTAGTTGCGTTCAACTGAATTCGAACCTAGGTCGTTGGATTTAGAGGCAGACATCGTTACCACGGTGTCACTCTGCCCCAATAAGTAGTTGGGTATTACTCTTGACGCGCTATTTTTTTGTTTAGTGATGTTACCAATTATTGGAACTTAAGTAGTATCATACTACATAGGATTAAATAACGATTGATAGTTGGGGTAATGGTCTGGACTTTTATGATCATGAGATCAAGGGTTCGAACCCCGATCGATGCGTTTCAACTTTGCGTCGTTGGGAAAAGATACTTTACACATATTCTTCACCTGACTCAGGTGTTTAAATGAGTACCGGTTAACTTCACTGGGGAATTAACCTGCGATGGACTGTCGTCCGAATAGTATGGGGGAGGGGAATCGTTGATCTTCGCTCGCTTGCGCCTGTTAAACCGGAGATAAGCACCGGCTTTATGGATCTTAATGTCTAAGAAGAGCTTACTTTTACTAACGTATTACTGTTGATGCGCACCAAATTTTAAAATAACCATTTGGAACTGATGGTGATGTTAACAATGATGTAAATCATTTATTTTAGTTGCCGAAGAACACTAAAAATTCCAGTTCACTAAATGTTATTAATAATGCGGTTGATAGAGAGCTTGATGCTTTAAAATATGAGTATGATGAATAGCGAATGATTATTTTAATTACTTAATAGATGTTATTATGCTTGTTTCATTTATACATAATTGCTCTTATTCAATGTGTTTTTTGATTTCCTAATTCTAAATATGTTTTCATTTTATTTGATCCTTGTGGCATTGTATTATTCATATTGGTATGTCTATATTGACGAATATTTATTCATGTGTGTGTGTGTGTGTGCGTATATCGTAGTGCTTTTTATGATAGTGAGCTACGTGCTGAAAACCCTAATTGATTATGTTTGGAACTACTCATATTTTCCACATAGGTGATAAAAATTATTACAAGTAGCGAATATTTGAATGCCTCAAGTTCACCATGCATTTTCTTCCTCTTTGACCTATGAACCACGTGTCTGTTTTAATAATAATTTTTATTACCTATTACTACTTTTGTTATGCATATGTCATATATAATTAACTGATGATATTATATTATGAGCATTCTGTTTAAATAATTAATCTAGTATTAAATTGTTATGCTTAACATGTCGTGTAATATGCATTTGATAATGATGATAGATGATTATTCGGCATCATTGTAAATAATGGATATATTAATTACCTATGCATACTATAATTTATATTGACATTGCATTTTTAACAGGGCTTAAAGGGATCACGTTGTCCCAATAACCCTTAAACTTTAAGTTAAGTTAAGAATAGGATGCTCAAAAGGCAGATTTAATTCAACTAGGATAAAAAAGTGATATGAAGGCCCATCTAGCATAATGCTTTATATTTCAAACATTTTGTCACCAAACCAACTGGCTCTAATGCTATGATTTTTCTTGAATTAATATTCGAACATTTCTGAATTTCACAAAGGTGCATTAAAGATTACTCAAAGTATCCAAATGCCTTCGAAGAGCAAGAGGAATGAATACAATAAAAAACAGGTTGGATGAGCTCTATATAAAAAAAAAACAAACTGAACGTGTAGTTTATGTCTTTTTCTTCTTAATGTAGAGCGCATCCAACCTGCTTTTATTTTATTCGTTACCGAAACGTTCAGTTTATGTCTTTCTCCTCTTAATGTAGTGGGCATCCAGCCTGATTCAATTTTAAAGATTACTCAATACTTCTGAGATCCAGATAGTGAAACAATGTATCTGAATACTTATGGCACTAAATAATATTCATAATATAATTTAGTTAAAGTGAACATTTATATAGCGCATTCCCACTTATTTTTTTAATGCTCAAAGCGCTTTACAAAGGGGTCTCCGACAGGCCTGTACATTTCAATACCATCTCAACTCCTAGTGGAGCATACAGACGAGCTGCCTGAAAGACGCTTCATTCTAGCATTCTGACAATATCCTACTCTGCTTATAGCCGAATACTCGTTACACCTGAGTGGGGTGAGGAAATGTTTGTAAAAAACCTTTCCCACAGATTTAACTTTGCGCCGCCACTACACGGATTCGAACCCGGGACCTCTCGGTCACGAGCTGAGTGTCTTACCACTAGACCACAGAGCCACAATAATCCGGTATAATCATATAATTTGACCACTTTATTACATCTTTGTTGTTTTATTTTTGTTGCTTTGCTTTTATTTTGCGTTTAGCTAATTTTTTGTTTCTTTTTGTTTCATTCTTTTTGTGCTCTGATTGTTTTTAGGGAAAAAGGGGGTGAAGGGCTTGATTTTTCAGTCTCAAAAATTTGGTAGCGTCAGGTTAAAAACGGTCATTTAACTAACTAGCTAGCTAATTTCGTTTTGATTCGCAGTAGAAGGCAAGAACCAGTAAAAAACGTATAAATCATGAAACCGCGTTGACGCTAACTGCTTTTGCAGCAACCGGACACCCGGTATGCTGGAGATAGCAGCCTCTTGATACTCCAGTATCAAGTGGAGTTGCTCAATGGTGTATGATGGACACCATTCCTTTCAAATTGAGTATCCACTCATATGGAGTATTCCTACCGGTTTTCTGCGAATGTCTAGTTGTAGTAGTAATAGTAGTAAGAAGTAGTAACAGTAGCAGTAACAGTAGTAGTGGTTGTAGTAGTAACATTAGTAGTAGTAGTAATAATAATGATAGAAGTAGTAGTAGCAACAGTAGTAGTAGTAGTAACAGTAGTAGTAACAAAAATAGTAGTAGTAGTGATAGCAGTAGTAACAGTAAGTAGTAGTGGTAGTACTGGTAGTAGTAACAATAGTAGTAGTAGAAGTAATAGTAGTAGTGATAGTAACAATAGTAGTAGTTAGTAGTAAGTAGTAGCAGTAGTAGTAGTAGTAGTAGTAGTAGTAGTAGTAGTAGTAGTTAGTAAGTAGTAGAAGTAATAGTAGTAGTTAGTAGTAAGTAGTAGTAGTAGTAGTAGTAGTATTAGTAGTATAATAGCTGAGTATTCCGGCTACTTGCGGGCAATAATTGAAGTATATAATATGTATAAAAATCACATACAATGAGTGCGAGCGAGATAGATAGATAGATAGATAGATAGATAGATATATAGATAGAGAGTAAGAGAGAAAGAAAGGGATATGAAGCGAAAGAGAGATAGAAAGTTACATAAGAAGATATATAGAAAGAGAGATTATTACTTTTAGCTAAAGGATGTACATTCGAATGCGTCTATGCCTAGTTTTTTTTCACTCGCGTTACATCTGCTATAATTAGCTGAAATTTAAATGATAAACTTCATCTTCCTATCCTAGTACCAAATGCAAAGTTCAGGCTAATAGCAGGTTACCGTATACCGAGCAATATAAATTTTCCAGTCTCAATCTACAAAGTATCAAAATGCCACCGTAGAGAAGGAGGAACAAATATAATAGAAACAGGATTGATACGCTTTACAAAAGAAGACAAAGACAATAAACTTCTTCTTAAGTTGACTTGTCTACTTGTTTTCTTTGTCTTTCTGTTTGCTGACGAAGGTTCATACCGAAACGTCCAGTTTATTGTCTTTGTCTTCTTTTGCAGAGCGCATCAATCCTGTTTCTATTCTATTTACAGTCTCAATCTAGTCTATCGACCATTGATTATTTGTTACATTTTATACTTTGCTCAACCACCTTAGATGAAAAAAAAAGATATCATTTTATATAATATTTTTGCCAACCTATGCCCATGTTAATCAATACATTTTTAACTTGATAAAATATGATTTGGTCGTACATAATGTACATGTATAAATAATATGCTTAATGAATCCTCTATAAAAGTTTATACACGTTGCCACGTTGATCTTTATAAAGTTTAGAAAAGCCGTTCGATAGTGGATGCATTATCACCAATCGAAGGTTATTAAAACATCCCACCAATATTGGCGTCAGGAAAATTGATTTTTGAAAAACTTTTTCAAAAATTTTGACTTGCTATATCGATTACTGATACAATATTAAGTAGGCGTTCTATTGTCCTCCACCACACCTTTTCTTCCTCAATTCTTCTCTTTCTTTCTCATCCTCTTTCTTTTTCTCACTCTCTCTATAAAGTGAACCTTTATACAGCGCATTCCCACTTATTTTTTAAATAATGGTCTCCGATAGACCTGCTCATTCCAATACAATCTCAACTCCGAGTGGAGCATACAGACGAGCTGCCTGTAAGGCGCGTCAGCCAAGCATTCTGACAATATCCTTCTCTGCCTATAGCCGAATACTCATTACACCTGAGTGGGGTGAGGAAATGTGTGTAAAAAACCTTTCCCAAGGATTTAACTTTGAGCCGCCATTAAGCGGATCCGAACCCGGGACCTCTCGGTCACGAGCTGAGTGCCTTACCAGTAGACCACAGAGCTCTTTCTTACCCCTCTATCTAGGTAACTATTTATCAATATCCATCTGTTTATTATCACACCCTTCGTTTATGTATCTCAATCAATGTATACATTTCTCAATATAATATAATATATCTTTCTCGTTCACCTCTCCCTCTTTCTCTTTCCCTCTTGTTCTCAATTATTGGTACCTCTCTCATACTCGGGTTTCTTCTTTCTCTTTGTTTAATTCTTGCTCTTATTTACTCTGCTTCTTTCTTCTCTTTCCTCACTCTTCCTTTTTTTATTTATTTCGCTTTCTCTCAATTCTTTTTTTATTTATCTCTCTCGTTCCCTATCTCTTTTCTCTCTCTTTCTCTTTCTGTCTCTCTTCCTTTCTATATTTCTATCTCCCTTCGTTGTCTATCCATATATATATCCATGTGCACTTATCTTTCTCTTTGTCTCTATCATAATATCTACCTTTCTATTTCATTATTAAATTCTCTGTCTCCCTCTATCAAAATTTAATTCACTCCCGTTTTTCTCTCTCCGTCTCTTGCACTCATTCACTATCTCACATTCATTATATCTTTCACCCTCTCTCTCACACACTCTCACTCTCTCTCTCTCCCTCTCTCTCTCTCTCTCTCTCTCTCCCACACACACACCCACTCACATTTTTCCCTTCTCTCTCACTCTTTCACATTTTCCATCTCTCTCAATACCTATAATTTATCTATCGATATATCGTTGTTTCACACTCAATTGTTAAATAGAAAGAGATATTGAAGTATATTACCGTTAATAGTATATTTAAGATAAGAACAAGTCCACTAAACAATGCACATTATATGTACAGTTTGAGTCATTCGCAAAGGTCTGTTCTCCACAACATGGAATGGCACACATCTCGAACATCCGGTCAAATCAAGGTCATGACCTCTTGTCTTTGACCTTAGACGATATGCAATTGCTTGTCAATAGTCAAATCTCGATATTGATAATCTCATAGAGACGCAAACATAATCGATAAGGGATTTTATAATTAGCACTAGAATGATCCATTCAGTTCCAAGAATAATTTGTGACTTCAGTATGTAGCTCAGTGACTAAGGGTCGGGGATTATCATCATAAGGCCGTATGTTCGACAACCCGGATGCGAGGTTGCGTTGTTGTGTTGTTGGAAAGAGAAAAACAAAACACATTCCTCTCTCACTCTAGTGTTCAAATGGATTAGTTTGATTTATACTTCATATACAGTTCAATATAGCAATAATAACTACAACACCTCTGTAAAAGGAACCCTTTAAGGGAAAATAAATATGCGGTGATTTGACGTCCAATCAGATACTTGTTTACTTTCGTTAAAGAAACCGGGGATAGGCACCGACCCCATGGACTTTTAGATCAAAGACAAAGAAGCTTACTTTTTTGTAATACAATTATAATACAATATTTCATTGGATATGTCAGATACAATAAGATACTATCTGATGCTGTCTCTTAATTGATAAAGATGTTTGCAATTAGAATTAGTCCATTACAATAAGAACATTCAATTATTGTAGGAGTTCTGATTGGTGAAGAGAAAGAGAGTGAGAGAGAGAGAGAGAGAAAGAGAGAAAGAGAGAGAGAGAGAGCGAGAGAGAGAGAGAGGGGAGAGAGAGAGAGGGAGAGTGAGCGAGAGAAACTAAAGATATAGTTAGAAAGCGTAAGGATGATATTCAAATGAAAAATGAAAAAGGGAGAGAAAGAGAAATTGAGTGAGATGAGATAGATGGAGAGATGGAGTGGAAGTGATACAGAGAGAGAAACGAAAGATTGAGAGAAATAGAGATAGAAAGAAAGAAAGAAAGAGAAAGAGAGAAAGAGAAAGGGGAGAGAGAGGTAAAGGGAGAGAGAGAAAGAGATAGAGAGAGACAGGCAGATAGACACACAAGCAATCAGAGTGAATCAAATATAGATATAAAGATATAACGATGCAGACAAACAGACGGACCGACAGAAAAAAAGACAGACAGAGAAAAAGAGTGAGAGAGATAGAGATGCATTGAAACAGATAGACAGACCGATAGATAGAGATAATACTACTGAAAAAAAAACTCGAAAGAAAGGCTAAGAAGAAAAAAGAGTGGATCAATGGGCTACTAATGTACTGCATACTTCGCTATTGACCAAAGCAGATGGCCATCAACGCACTGCTCAGTCCATCTCAGGCATGTTGACGTGTTCGCCGCAGGGGGGGATTCGACCCATTTGCCTCCAGGGCTCTAGACTTCTGCTCTGCACCCGCTCATTTGGTTTTAATTTTATTCCATGTACTGAATGTAGTTGTTTTTTTTTTTCGTTTTGAATATTGTTCGGTTGTCCTTTTCAAAGCATTGCACATTAATTATGCACTCCCATTGAATTTTCGAAAAAAAAAAACACTTGATATGTATACATTTAACACATACAAAACATTCAAGTACACACCAAACAACATGCATTAACGTAGACATTCTTATTTAGTTTTATCTTTCTTTTTCATTCTTTTTTTTTCTTTTCTTTTTTTTTCTTGCTTTACATCACTCGTTTTATATTCTTTTATTTACTCTCGTTCTTATCTTCATTTTCTGTATGTATCTTTTCCCCTCTGTTGATATATCTTCCTCCCCTCATTTCTCACTCTCTCTCTCTTTCTTTCTCTCTGCTTCCCTTTCTTCATATCGTTCCTTCACTCTATCTCTATCTCTCTATTTCTCTCTGCTTCCCTCTCTTTATATCGCTCCTTCACTCTCTCTCTATCTCTCTCTTACTCCCATACTAACAAACTTCTCCCCCTGTCCCTCTCTCTATCTCTCTCAATCAATATCTCTCTCTTCCTCACTCCCATACACATAAACTTGCCCCCCTCTGCATCTCTTTCACTCCTTGGTATTTTAACCAATCCATGACCAGCTTGCAACGCTAAATTAAATTCCCCATTAACTGATCATAATATCTCTCATTGTAATGAGTAATGTGATGGTCTCCCATTCACACCTGTCTAACATTGGGTGAAAGAACGAAAAGAAATATTATGGATGGGTGAAAAATATATGTGGATTTATTATCATAAACATGATGGGAGAAGGGAGGGGAGGGAGAGATGGAGAAATGGAGATATGGAGATTTGAGAGAAATAAAAAAAAAAAAAAAAACAACAACAAACATGCAAAGTTAGTGGCGGCAAATAGAGACAGAGAGATAGAGATAGAGAAAGAGGGTGAGAGCGATAAAAGAAGCAAAAGAAAGAGAAGAGAGAAATCCATAGAAAGTTAGATAGAGATAGGGAAAGAGCGAGAGACAAAGAGAGAGGAACGTAGAGATACAGAGGAAGAGAGAGAAAATGAGAAGGTGAGAGAGACAGAGAAACAGAGAGAGAGAGAGAGAAAAAGAGAAAGAAAAGAAAGAGACAGAGACAGAAAGAGACTGAGGGCAAAAAGGAGAGGATGAGGAGATATAAACATGGTCGTAACACAGAGAGATACTAAGAAAAGACATGCATGACCAGTAATCGGACAGCAGAAATCGTATGCTGCTCGATACATCTCTCTTTGGGATAATTGACTGTTACTACTTCCGGTCGACAGCCACCTTGACCTTTAGCACTTTGACCCATGAATTCGTCATGCATTTCCATCTAATGATTATTGTTTATTAGCACCAATGCGTTGGAACATGCAAACATGCTTAATGATGGCCAATATCTTTGTGGACATAGTTCAAGGTCACCCAATATATGTATTAGTTATCCTCTGTTATTTATGGATTCAAATACTGCCTCTATATCATTAAGTTTGCTTCTCTCACTCTTTATTTCTATCTCTTTCTCTCTATATATTATTATATCTCTCTCGTTCTCTCTTTCGGTTATGTATCGCTTATCGTCAAGCATACCATATTATTTTATATCGTATTTACTCCTTCATAATAAATATATTTTTTCTCTCTTTCGTATTATGATGACCTGTGTTTCTAAACATTTCGTTCACAGTTAGCGCCTCAATAAGTATAACAATTAAGGAATGTACAACAACAAGCAATGCCAACAATAATACAAAAGTCCACAACAAATGTCCAAACCAATTAATTTTTTTTTTCATATACATCAATACCGTCAAATAGTGTGACTCGAATAATTCCATTGAAATTGTATACCAGCATCATAATTATTGCGATAATAGAAAGCAATATGATTATTTCATTCATTTATAATACGTGTTTAATTACTTTGGTATGCGGTCTAAAGTGATTACCTCTGTCAATAACCCTTATCACCATACGGGTTATAATTATATAGTTGATTTTCTAAAACGAAAACAGACAGGCACGAAAAAAAATACCTTCAAAGCATAAAAAAACAATAACAATATTTAAAACAAAACAAACCAACAAATAAATTTATAAAAAGCAACATATATTGTGCATGTTGGTGAGAATTTTAGAGTTTTTTAGCGCCTGAGTATGGGTAGGTTGAAATGGAGTAGAGATGGAAGGTTTATAAGTGGCAATTGCTTCACATTTTATCTACAGAGGAGATCTGGTCGTTAATGATACGATTTGTATAAACTGCTTAGAGACCGCGCAACGGTATATTATTTATATAAGGCGATTTATAAATTCTATTTATTATTATTATTATTAT
>JAUEKR010001356.1:0-11552 GCA_031762895.1 Corambe burchi
ACTTAAACCTTCGGGTTACTTAAACCTTCGGGTTACTTAAACCTTCGGGTTACTTAAACCTTCGAGTTACTTAAACCTTCGGGTTACTTAAACCTTCGGGTTACTTAAACCTTCGGGTTACTTAAACCTTCGGGTTACTTAAACCTTGGGGTGACTTAAACCTTCGGGTTACTTAAACCTTCGGGTGACTTAAACCTTCGGGTGACTTAAACCTTCGAGTTACTTAAACCTTCGGGTGACTTAAACCTTCGAGTTACTTAAACCTTCCAGTTACTTAAACCTTCGAGTTACTTAAACCTTCGGGTTACTTAAACCTTCGGGTGACTTAAACCTTCGAGTTACTTAAACCTTCGGGTGACTTAAACCTTCCGGTTACTTAAACCTTCGGGTTACTTAAACCTTCGGGTTACTTAAACCTTCGGGTGACTTAAACCTTCGAGTTACTTAAACCTTCCGGTTACTTAAACCTTCGAGTTACTTAAACCTTCCGGTTACTTAAACCTTCGGGTGACTTAAACCTTCGGGTTACTTAAACCTTCGGGTGACTTAAACCTTCCGGTTACTTAAACCTTCCGGTTACTTAGACCTTCGGGTTACTTAAACCTTCGGGTGACTTAAACCTTCCGGTTACTTAAACCTTCCGGTTACTTAAACCTTCGGGTTACTTAAACCTTCGGGTGGCTTAAACCTTCGAGTTAAATAGAGCCTTCGCGGTGAAATAGAGCCTTCGCCGTGAAATAGAGCCTTCGCGGTGAAACCATACATGGTGTCTTGAGTGCGGGAATGGGGCGGCATGTATCTGCATTAGTTTGCAGAATACTGCATGTTAAGTCCTGTTTTTAGAGGCCAAAATGAAAACAGAACTAAATAACAATAATGCCTTTACCATACAAACATAGATCACAAATTAACAATCAAAAACATATTAAATAGACAAAAAAAACAAACAAACAAAAGAACAACAAAAAACACGCATACACACAAAAAACCTACAAAACAAAACTTTGTGCGTACAAAATCTAATTAAATTTAATTTTTTCATTGTCATTGTTTATGCTATTACCACTTCTTATTTGATGTGTACTTGTACTGTAAATTGTTCAGTAAAAAACAAAACAAAACAACAAAACAATCCAAAAAGAAAATTTGGGATAATACTGCTCACTCAAATTGATATGATAATTTAGAAAATGCATTTAAATTTTAATTTACTGCAATTTGAGACTGTTTTCATTTATCTTTTCCCAGGAAGTGCTTCATTTGGTAAGTCAAACTTTCAACTCTATTTAAAAATTGTATGATATTATGCTACCACTGTTTCTTTAGACCTTTTACTGTTATTACATAAAAAAAAACAATAATAATAAAAAAAACAAATAAACAAAACAACCCCCATACACACAAGCAGCAAAAACAAAAACAATGCCCTCCTCACTTACACTCAAAGTAAGTAAACAACCAAAAACAGAACAAAACAACAAAATAAACACCAAGACCAAACAATATAACCCCTACACTCATTCGCACCCCGTATCCTCAAAAACTCAAAATAACGACGAAAAGACAATAAAACCCCCAACAACGAACAAAGAAGCAAACAAAACCAAGATGACCTTCCCCCATTCCTAATAAAAAAAACAAACAAAAAACAAACAAACAAACAAACAAACCAAAAGAAGTAAGCAAAACAGCAAATAACCACAAACACAAAACGAAACACAACATAGGATTATCTCTTTATTTCAAAGTACTAATTTATAAGTAAAACATGTAAATTTAATTTCTTTATTGTCTTTGTTAATGTTATTATCATTTCTTAGTTGATTTTTACTTGTACTCTATACTGCTCATTAAAAACAAAACAAAACGAAACAACAAAACAATCCAAAAACAAAATTTGGGATAATAAATACTGGTTGTTCAAATTGATACAATAATTTATGCAATGCATTTAAATATAAATTTGCTTTAATTTTGAGACTGTTTGTGTTTATCTTTTCCACAAAGCTGGAGCCCCAGGAAGTGCTTCATTTGGTAAGTCAAACTTTCAACTTAATTAAAAAAATATATGGTATTATGCTACCACTGTTTCTTTAGACCTTTTACTGTTATTACGAGAAAAAACAAATAATAATAAAAAAAACCAAGTAAAGAAAACAACCCCCATGCACACAAGCAGCAAAAACAAAACAAAAACAAAAAACAATGCCCTCCCCACTTACACACAAAGAAAGTAAACAACCAAAAACAGAACAAAACAACAAAACAAACAAAACCAAACAATATAACCCCTACACTCATTCGCAGCCCGAATTCTCAAAAATTCAAAACAACGATGCTTCTTATTTGATGTTTACTTGTACTATATATTATTGTTCATAAAAAACAAAAACAAAACAAAACAACATAACAATCTAAAAACAAAATCTGGGATAATTCTGTTGCTCAAATTGATATGATAATTTAGAAAATGCATTTAAATTTAAATTTGCTTTAATTTTGAGACTGTTTTTATTTATCTTTTACATAAAGCTGGAGTCCCAGGAAGTGGTTCAATAGGTAAGTCAAAGTTTCCACTATATTGTTTTATAATTTTACCATTTTATGCTCTTAGCTCTGTCGTAAGTTTAGGACATATCGCTTTTTTGTTTCAAATATATGCTTGAAATTGATAAGAAAATAATAACAAAACAAAGCAACATTCTCCAAACCCAACCCAAAAACCAAAACTAAGCACCAATTATACCCCTACTATACATACACAGAACACAAATAAAAAAATATTTAAATAAAAATAAATAGACAAAAAACAAATAAAAGAACAACAAAAAGCATACAAAAAATAACAAGAACAAAAGAACAAGAAAACCAAAAACAAAAACAAAATAAAAACAACAAAACAACCGAAAACAAAATCGCAAGCAAGCAAAGAGCAACAACAGCGAGCAAAGATGAAAAAAAACCCCAAGATGACCTTCTCCCATCCCTAATAAATTATAATACAAAAAAACCAACAACAAACAAACAAAAAAAAACAAACATACAAAAAACAACAAACGAGCAAACCAAAAGAAGGAAGCAAAACAGCACGTAACCACCAAAACTAAATGAAACAGAAACAACATATATTAATATTTCGTTATTTCAAAGTACTAATTTGTGCGTAAAAAAATCAAATTTTCTTTCCTTCATTGTCATTGCTTATGCTATTATCACTTCTTAGTTGATGTTTACTTGTACTCTATATTGTTCAGTAAAAAAACAAAAACAAAACAAAACAACTAAACAATCTAAAAACAAAATCTGGGATAATACTGCTCACTCAAATTGATATGATAATTTAGAAAATGCATTTAAATTTAAATTTGCTGTAATTTTGAGACTGTTTTCATTTTCTTTCCATAAAGCTGAAACCACTCTATATTGTTCATTAAAAAAGAGAAACAAAACACACATACGCAAAACAAAATCTGGCACAATTTTGGCTCTTCATGATATGATAATTTAAAGAATGCATTTAAATTTAAATTTGCTTTAATTTTGAGATTGTTTTTATTTATCTTCTCCACAAAGCTGGAGCCCCAGGAAGTGCTTCATTAGGTAAGTCAAACTTTCAACTTTATTAAAAAAATATATGGTATTATGCTACCACTGTTTCTTTAAACCTTTTACTGTTATTACGAGAAAAAAAAAAGAATAATAATAAAAAAAACAAGTAAAGAAAACAACCCTCATACATGCAAGCAGCAAAAACAAAACAAAAACAAAACAATGTCCTCCTCACTTACACACAAAGAAAGTAAACAGCCAAAAACAGACCAAACAACAAAACAAACAAGACCAAACAATATGAACCCTCCACTCATTCGCAATCCAAAACCTCAAAAACTCAAAACAACGACAAAAACTAAAACAAACTAAAAAAACAAACAGCAAACCAAAAAAACAAAACAAAAAACAAACTCAACTGCAACAAAAAACAAAAAACAAAAAACGAAAACACAATCGAAAGCAATCAAAGAAAAAAAAACAAAGCAACAACGAACAAAGGAGCAAACAAAACTAATATGACCTCCCCCGTCACTAATAAAATGAAAAAAATACAACAGAACAAAAAAAAAAAACAACCAAACAAACAACAACAAAGAAGTAAAACAGCAAGTAAGCACAAAAAAACAAACAAAAACAAAACGAAACAGAGCAACATATTTTATTATTTCATTAATTTTGGGAATGTTTGTATTTATCTTCTCCACAAAGCTGGAGCCCCAGGAAGTGCTTCATTTGGTAAGTCAAACTTTCAACTTTATTAAAAATATATATGATATTATGCTACCACTGTTTCTTTAGACCTTTTTACTGTTATTACGAGAAAAACAATAATAATAAAAACAAAAAAACAAGTAAACAACCCCCATATTCACAAGCAACAAAAACAAAAGAAAACAAAAGCAATGCTCTCCCCACTTACACTAAAAAAAAAAAACAACCAACCAAAAACAACAACAGACAAACAAAAAAAAAACAATAACAAATATCATCCAACAATATAAACTCAAAACAATGACAAAAAGACAAATAAAAAAAACAAAACAAAAACAAACTCAACTGCAAAAGCAAACAACAACCAACAAACAAACAAAACAGAAACAAAGTCACAAACCAGCAAAGAAAAACAAACAACGAACAAGAAGCAAACAAAACCAAGATGACCTTCCCCCATCCCTAATAAAATATAAAACAACCACAACAACAAAAAAACCAACAACAAACAAACAAGCAAACCAAAAGAAGTAAGCAAAACAGTAAATAACCACAAAAAATAAACGAAACAGAACAACACATATATGATTATCTCTTTATTTCAAAGTACTATTTTATAAGCAAGACAATCCAATTCAAGTTTTTTTCTCTTCTCCATAAAGCTGGAGCCCCAGGAAGTGCTTCTTTAGGTAAGTCAAACTTTCAAGCATTAAAAACATGTACACGTAATACTTACATCATAATGTAATACAGTATATTTGAATTTAATATAAATAGCTTCCAGATACTATTGCTAAGGTTTAGTTTTAAAAGCATTATCAATGTAATTACTTGGAAGATAACAACAAGTAATTCAATAATGCATAAACAAAAGAGTTTCAATGAAAATAAAAGTTTTTTTTTCACTTATGACAACTATTGAGTATCATAAGGTCAAGGCCATAGTGGGGGCAGGCTCTATTTTCAGATTATTTTTCCTGATAACCTGCAGCACTAGAGCTTATGGGATGACACAATGAAAGGTAAACAAAAGTATGTATAGGTAGACAACATTGATGACAGTGCTGGTGGAGGTTGTGGTAAGCTATTTTTTTTATCTGAGAAAGGGGTTCCTTAGCATAAAAAAGCAGAAGAGCAGATTTTTATCTACTGCCGGTGGTATTTTGCGCGACTGTGGGTCGGCTTTGTTGCTCACTGTATGTTCGATTTATAAGCAGTGGATATAAGTTAAGCGAAACTGCCCTACTTTCTACTTTGGCCGTACTCTTATAGTGTGCAATAAAATGTCTGGAGTTAATTAATGATCTCAGAACAGGACAGGACATATTCTACAAATCTTTCACTTTTATGATGGTTGTGCACGCAAGAAGACATATTTACTTTTTTATGCTGTATATGAACTGATTATTACGACAGTATTACGATATTATTTCTTATATAGAATCATTCAGAATGCTATAACTTATTTATTTAATTGTTATATAGAATCTTAATACATTATATTTAAATTTTCCAATTATTCCTTTTTACAAACATAATTGTAATAGTAACTTAATTTATGTGGTAATTAATGTGAATCCCTTTTCTTTCATATTTTTATGCATCTATTCTTTTTAATATATAGTCGTTATTGCCACTTCTTTTTTTTTTCTTGGTCAGTGTTTATAAAATACACACGTCAGTAAATGAATGTCCCCACTGTGATTAATATACTATTCGAACTTTGAATTTTGAAATTTGAAGTTGAACTTGGAACTTTAGACTTTGAATCATAACATCATCGATACCATCATACTATAATAGTAAGTTATTGTCAACCATAGAAATATTGCAGACGTAGTATTTTTTTTTCTTAGTGTAATTATTTTTTTCCCATTTAAATCCTTAATTCAAATGTTAATGGTAATTTATTGATTAATTTCTTTGTAATTTCTATACATGAATTTCCTATACTATTTTGTTGCCTACAAGTAGTATAAAATATCTCTTACTTTTGGAGTACATTTTTATGAGCAGGAAATTTGTTATTTTCGCTGTATTATTTTCTATCATTATCAGTTCATGCTTGTTTAAACATTTAGTTGACCATGTAACGTACACTAAAAAAAAAAGGAAACAAATAAATAATTAAACAAACGAAAAAATCAAACCAAAAAAGAAAAAGAAAAGAAAGATAAGAAACTCCTCTACAAAACATATAAAAATGCAATCACAAAACAAACAAAACCGTTTACAATAAAAAAAAATCCGCAGAAAATCCAACACAATTATGATTCCTCAATGTGGCCATTTAGTACATTAAATTCCAATTTTTTTTTTTTATCATTTTCTTTCCATAAGCTGGACCTCCGGAACCTGCTTCCTTTGGTGAGTCAACTATTAATGCATTTTGAAAAATAAAATGCAGTAGTGTCCGCCTAAATGCACGCCGCCTAAATGCCGTTCTGCCTTAATGACCATTTTTTTCTCGCGGAACGATTAATTAGAAATGGTCGCTTCCTCACCGATCGGGAATTCCGGTTTAATACCCCTTCCGCCTAAATACCTGGTTTTTCGGCTTCCCGAGCCCCGGGCATTTAGGCGGGCACTATTGTATTTATGTCGTAATCTATTTTAAATTTATAAATAATCTCAAGATACTATTTATTGCAAGTGTTAGTTGTAAACTTATTAAAATAATTACATAAAAATGATAACAAATAGATAGTTCAACAATGTACAGTATAATGTTAAGAGTTTCAATGCAACAAGAGTATCATTAATTTGATACATGTTGATAATAAGAGACAGAGAATTATTAAGGAAACCCAAGAATAGACAACATAGAAGCGAAAGAAGAGGGAAAAAGTAATGAAAAAAATCGCAGTAAGAATGGGCTTGAGCCCACAACCCTCGGCACCGAATTGCCTTGCCAAGAAGAAAGAGCTACTCTATCCGCTTGTCTCTTGTCTTCCTTATATTGAGCGCATCAAACATTTTCTATTTTATTCATTCATCTTGCTCTACGGTGGCGTATTGATACTCTATCCACTAGGCAGCTCAGAAAGAAAAAAAATTCTATCTTTGTAACCTAATCTACCTTGGAGTTTTCTCCCGACAAAGTCAATGGTTGAGTATCGAGCCTAGACCAGACAAACAACAAGAGTGTCATTCACTAATACATGTTAATGATATGTTTTAATATTGTGTACAATGAGAATTTGTATAGAAATGAATATTGTCATAGTTAAAGTTAAAGTGAACATTTATATAGCGCTATCGCACTTATCTTTTTAGTGCTCAAAGCGCTTTAACAAAGTTGTCTCCGACAGGACTGGTCTTTCCAGCACTGACTCAACTCATCGTGGAGCATACAGAAGAGATGCCTTAAAGGCGCATCATTCTTGCATTCTAACAATATCGATTTCTGCCTACGGCCGGGTACTCATTACATCTGAGTAGGGTGAGGAAATATGTGTAGAAAAACCTTTTCTCAAAGGTTAAACTTTGGGCTGCTGTGGTGCGGATTCAAACATGCGACCTCTCGTTCACAAGCTGAATGCCTTACCCTTAGACAACAGAGGCACTTAAGTGAAAAGCGTTGGTGGATGGCAGAATAGTAATGATACATTTGAATACTTTCATATCATAATTTTCTTTGTGACTACATTGAGTGGTGTTTCACGTTTAACGACATCGGAAATAACGAAATCTCAGTTATAACGAAATATTTTCAAATCCCCGTCTTTCCCCCTATAATAATTCTTTACTAGTGGAAAACCTGTAAAACTAATAGTGACAACGAATGATCTAAAGACCGGGAATAACGAAATCTCGATTTTAGCGAGACATTTTGAAAACCCCGTTTTCCCCCCTATGTTTCTTTACTAGTGTAAAACCTTTAATAGTTATAGTGACAACAAACGATCTAATAAAGACCGGAAATAACGAAAATTTTTCAAATGTAAAAGAACAGAGCATATTATACCCATCTTTCCCTTCTTTGTTTGTTTATGGGAAAAGAAAATGTATTATAATACCACGTATATAATTATCCTTTAGAATTGTCAGCCATTGCACAATTGCACAAAGGTTGATTTTGTGTTGTGCAACTTCTTCCATTTCTTGTAATTTTTTTTTTGTATTTAAAATGTCATTATTCATTTCTTATGTAGTTCTGCCAACTTCGCTGTGTAGTTAGCTATAACAGAATAATAATACAGCAGTGTCCGCCTCAGTGTCCGGTGCTCGGGAAGCAGAAAAAACGGCCATTTAGGCGGAGCGGGTATTAAGCCGGAATTCCGATTGGTAAGGAAGTGACCATTTCTAAGTAATCGTTCCTCGTGAAAAGCGGACATTAAGGCGAAACGGGCATTAAGGCGGATACTACTGTACCTTTACTTTGAAGTAAGTGGCGTTAGAGGCACAGTGGCTAATAGTGTGGACTTATGATCATGAGGTCGTGGATTCGAGCCACAGTCGAAGGGTTGCGGCGTGGTGTCCTTGGGAAAGGCTCTTTACAAACATTCTTCACTCGACTCAGGTGTTAAAATTAGTACCGGTTAACGTGATTGGGGAAGTAAACTGCGATGGACGGGCGTCCTATCCAGGGGGATCGTTGATCTTCGCTCGCTTGCGCCATTAGAACCCGAGATAAGGTCCTGTATTATGGACATTTAAGTCTAAGAAGTGTTTACTCTTGTACTTAGAAGTATGATTTTGTAAATAATATTTTTTATTACCTTATTTTGTAATTTGATATATTATTATCAGTTCTTTTTGGATATTTAGTTGCACCCTATACATTGTATCAATATGCCACCGCAGAGAAAGATGAATGAATAAAATAGAAACAGAAACATTTAGGAACTATATTCTCCTAAAGAGCTGTCATCTCTTTATTATTTTTTTTCTGTTTATCTGTCTTCTGACGTAAGTTCTTACCGTAACGTTCAGTTGCTGTCTTTGTCTTCTTAATGTAAAGCGCATCCAACATGTTTCTATTTTATTTATTTTACCCCTATACAGTACATTTAAGAAAAACTCAGCACTATTAATTATGTTTGTTTACTTTCATGATTTAGGTAATTGAATTACACTTTGTTTTAATGATGGATTTGTTTTTATATTTGTCTCTCCATAAGCTGAACCTCCAGGAAGAGAGTAGGCCATTGAGTAAGTCAGAAATTTCCATCTTTAAAACATATTTAATAAACTCTGATATCATAGCATATTTAATTTTCATAAACAAAACAAAAAAGTAACGAAAAAAAGAAACAACAAAAACAACAGCAACTAACAAAAAAAAATAAAAAATAAATAAATAATGCAAAAACGGATTTATCAAAATAATGCGGGTGTTTAGTTTTTAAACTTATCATTATTGAAATTGCTCTAAAATGATGTCAAGTAATTTATTAATGCATTTTCTGAAGTTTCAATCCAAGAAATTTTTTTCCCCACTTAATAATTGTTGAGATTAGCTGAATTATCAAAGATAACATCTATCATAGATGTCAATGAAAGGTGAAGAATTAGGAAGGGATCTCGTACCCCCATAATCAATATATAATACATATAAATAACTTGAAGATGCGCGCCAACAGTAGTACTCAATTAGTTGAATCAATTGGCATACTGAAAGAAGAAGAAGAAGACCATATTTTCTTTGTGTGTGTGTGTGTGTGTGTGTGTGTGTGTGTGTGCGTTAAATAGGCATTTTCATGTAATAATCCTTTGTCATTTAAAATGGGCATTTTCATGTAATAATCCTTTGTCATTTAAAATGGGCATTTTTCATGTAATATTTCTTTGTCATTTAAAAAAAATTCACCACCTATGAGTGACTCTCTTTAATTAGAAGTAT
This sequence comes from Corambe burchi, assembly GCA_031762895.1. Taxonomy (NCBI): domain Eukaryota; kingdom Metazoa; phylum Mollusca; class Gastropoda; order Nudibranchia; family Onchidorididae; genus Corambe; species Corambe burchi. Next base: position 10,109 of record JAUEKR010001356.1, read on the forward strand.
AAATTTGCAAGTAAAACATTGGACAATGTCTTGTTTTATATGTTTCTTAGTTATTATGGACATTTAGTTGTGCAATATAAAATTGTATTTTAAAAACAATCCAGCAGCATTGTCATTGCTCAAATTGGTAATTAAAATAGTGCCATTTTTGTTTTCTCTCCATAAGCTGGAGCCCCAGCAGGCGCTTCATTTGGTAAGTCAAAGTTTTTAAAAAATTCTTGAATATAAAAATATTGAAGCCTGGGTGGACCATAAAACGTGCCAAAATTCTAAAATCTGAGAAGCAATTAAGGCAATTAGACTGAGGCTCGAAGGAGTATGGGTTCGATCCTCGACATAGTCATTGAGGTTAACATTGACCTGAATAATTTCACTAATTGCTTTTCAATAGCGACGCTTATGTTACGGTGACTCTCAGGTTTACGGTGAAAGAAAAAATCAAAGCACCAACTCCCCCTTCCCCCTTCCTACTTAAGTTAAAGACGAATAATATAATAAACAGTTTTTAGATACATACATAAATTCCCCAGTTCGTTGAATAGATGTTCACTAAAAAAAAACTTATCGCATCTATTTTGGTGTGTAGTAAGTAAGGATGTTGCCATACTTTTTCTCATACGTAGTAATACCGGCTGGAGCTTAAGTTCGTCGAGGTTCAATCATGCAGAAGGGTAGACTTAATTTTACTTTATCGCCTTCTGCCACTATTATCAATAGAGGAAGTAGCCTCGGTATTATTCAATATGTCTGATGTTATTTGCTTCCATGTTCTTCTGTTCTGTGCGATTCGTGATACTTTATTTCAGATCCTCGGCTGAATGGAGAATCAAACCAAAAGTCGTCCTTTTTATGAGGGTAGAAAGACTCCTGACTTTAAAAGTAGCTATACTTAGCCTGTTGTCATTATCAGAATCGTTTAAAACAGAAGAACATGAAGTAATTTCTCCGACATTTGATATTGAAGACATTATTCATTGAACTAGGCTCAATGTCAATATTCGTCATCCATGTTGGACCTTGGGTAGAAGCCAGACTGATGTGGGCACAACGTTGAGGTAACATGCGCTGGGTCAAATTGGCGCATAACATCTACACAACGCAAAAATCGCTGTAATGATAGTACAGTAGTGACTGCCTTAGTGCCCTTTCTTGGCCTGCTTCCTGAGCATTATGAATTTAGGCGGGCATTACTGTAATCGTATTTTTCAATAATTTATACTGGTAAATATAATTGTTGCTTACTTGTTTCTTTAATAAATTCATTTAAGCGCTCAGTGCCTGCACATGCGGGGTGGGGCGCTATACAAATGCCATATATTCATATATTATTATTATTATTATTATTATCTCAATTTTATTTTTATTCTGTGAATTTATTATTATTATTATTATTATTATTATTATTATTATTATTATTATTATTATTATTATTATTATTATTATT
>JAUEKR010001466.1:0-11552 GCA_031762895.1 Corambe burchi
ACCCCAACGAAAAAACCCAGCTGATAATTCAGACGTAGACATCTTACCTTTCCGCCGCAGATCCCACTTTCCCAAACAAGTTAAATATATTTTTAAAAAAAACTATTATAGCTATCGGCGATTTTGGATAAAAAAGGAATGTATATCGCCTTGTTAGATCGGTAGAGCTTTCAATTTAAAATAAAAACCAAGGACTGCAAGGTCTACCTTTAAAGGTCATTGTAGAGACCTAATTTGTTCGTAGTCAGTGCGTACCTTTGAAGTAATATGAAGAATATATAACTTACAAACATTCGGTAGTTATCATAAACTTATGAGAATTCGGTTTCTTGAGTGTTTGATATGTGTTTTTTTAAGCGTATTGCTTTTTATATTTTCAAAGAATACAGTATTTGCTTTATTTAGGTGTTGTTGAATACTTTTTTTCAATTAATAAACCAATCGTCAATTGATTATTCTAATTCTTGTCTCTTTTGGCTTATTAGATTTTCATTTTGTTTTCAAGGGATTTACGGCTCTATTTACAATAATAGTGTTTATATTTGATCTATCTTACTTTCAGGGACGTATAAAGCAGCTCCTGCCTTCTCAGTATCAGCCGACCTTGATATTGGTCACATTAAAGGTTACAAGGTGAAGGTCAATCATAACGGCTGGTTTAATCCATCAACAGGCGTGTTCAATGTGCCATTCTCTGGAGTGTACCATATCTCTGTCAACGTCAAACAAAAGGTGAAAATATGCAGTGGCTATTAATATGAAATAATATGTACATGGGTCTAAAGCGCTAGCCATAGTGCAGTTTGAAAATGTACTATTTTCAGTAACTTGCTGGGAAAATTTTGCCCTATAATATAGGTCTAGTAAGAAACAAAAGTGGCCTGAGTGACACCTATCTCAAGTAACTGGAAGCTTGGATTTTTTGCAACACATATGTCAAGCGAAATTTTTATCATCCTAACAAGTTATCGAAATCTGGAGCATATCCGGCCTCGCTATTACTATGCACTTGAATGAATAATTTGATACGGCGATGTTTCCGGCTTTGATACCAGCTGTAGGTACTTGCGGTTTTTGTTTTTGAATTGGTCAAGAAAAAAATAGAGTAGCTGACAATTAATATTGCCTTCTCGTCCAAAAAAAAAAAAAGATTGTAACTTGCCTTTCAGGTGAATGTCTCGTTAATGTCAGTGTTAAATGTGTTGGCTGTCGGTTGGAGGGAATAAACAAAACAGCGGTGCTTCCTGTTTAAAACGACATCGGAAATAATGAGATCTTGGTAATAGCGAGACATTTTCAAATCCCCAGTTTTTTTTTTCTTATGAGTCTCTACCAGTGGAATACCTGTTATAGCGACAACGAACGATTAAAAAAAAAACGGATATAGCGAGAGCGTTTTGAAAAACACGTTCATAAGCACACATGATATTGGCATTCATAAACTTGACATTGTTTTTACCTATAAATCGACGTCGAATTCTGCTCCATCTACTCTCAAACTAAAAAAAAACAAGAACGAAATAGATTTACTACTGAAACTAACGTTTCCATAAAACAAACAAGGGAAAAATTCAAAACCGATAGTACATCTCAAACTAAGTATAATTCATATGATAAAATGATTATTTCCTTGAACATCGGGAATAGCGAGAAATCGGATATAGTAGCGAGAATATTTGCTGGAACGCCGATTCCCCTTTATATCCGAGTTCTACTGTATATAGAGCGCACTGAGGCTTCAGTGATAAGTGTGATAAATTAATACAGTCTTTACCCTTCTCTATTCCACTGACCTAAATATTCACTGTTTACTCTTCATCGTGTATTAATCTTTATTATTTTATAATATTTATTTGTATACTCTCTTTGCAATATTGCATTTTTCCTTTTAGATCGCCAATGAACTCCTCGTCATCAGAATTGTGACAAACGATGGAGATATATCTGTAGATGACGTCACTACCCACTCAAGTGACACGGCGTCATCTTATCGTTTGACCACACTGGAGCATTTGGACTCTGGACAAAGCATGTGGTTGGACATTGGATTATTGTCATCGTCATCATCATCGTCATCATCCTCATCATCATCCCCATCTTCGTCATCAAATTATGACAGTTTGACAGCAGAAGTTTTTGCTGGAGAGGATATGAAAGTCCTCGGGAGCGTCAATTTCAAGGCATTCAAAGTCGCATGATTTGATTCCAAAAATGAAAAGTGCTTTAACATTTTATTTCATCTCATTTTTATTATTGCATTGACACAGTTGAGGCAAAAGGCATTTATAAATCATAAAATGAAACAAATAATTGTTAAGGAAACCTCAGAATAGACAATATAGAGGCGAAAGAAGAGACGAAAAATAATGAAAAAATCACAGTTAGAGCGGGACTCGAGCCAACCACCCTCAGCACCGAATCGCCTTGCCAAGAAGAAAGAGTTCGTCTGAGTGGCCGAGGGTCGTAGGTCCGAGTCCCGTTCTAACTCTAATATTTCATTCTTCTTCTCCTCTTCTTTCGTTTTTATGTTATCAATTCTGAAGTTTATTTAATATTTCTTTATTTCTTATTATGATTTATCATTAAAATAGAAACAGATTTGATGCGCTCTACAAAAGAAGACAAAGACAATAAACTGGACGTTTCGGTAAGAACCTTCGTCAGCAGACAGAAAGAAAGACAAGAAAAACAAGAGGAGGACGAGTCAACATAAGAAGAAGAGGACCTATAAGCGAAAAGTGAAAGCAGGAAGTGGGACCATCTAAAGTGAAATCAAAACAAAGAAAAGAAAAAAAAATAACTAGAAGGAAAAGAGTTCTGCTAGTAGTGGTGCAGTATAGTATCGTCTTTGTCTTCTTGTAGAGCGCATCCAATCTGTTTCTATTTTATTCATTTCTCTTGCTCTACGATGTCATTTTCATACTTTGTAAGATTTATCATTGAACTATAGTAGCGCCTCTCATAATGGGTCGTTTCGGAGGACGAACATCTTTCAGGTTACCCGTGGGATTCATGATTTCTGAGGTAAATTATAATAATAATAATATGATACTTAAAAATGGCACTGGCGTTGATTCCCTGCTGGATTGCCGAGGTTCCCATTTAAAGAGGTCCTAAAGTATTATCATTACAACCATTGCAAAGTATATCTCCGTTTATTTTGGCATTTGGTGCATAATTATTAATCTCATTTTTTAGCAGTCTTTATTTGTTTACATGTTGTTATTAATATATGCGTTGTTTATTGTGTGCTTTGTCTATTTGGATTTCCTTTATCCTTGCCGTTTTTATGCATATTTATAACAGCACATTGCGTCTTTTCAGGGGATTATCTTAGGATTCGGAATTTTTTTTCAAATGGAAGAATACTTAACCCATGTTCTCTGTAAACCCAAAGAATTTGCTTATTCATCAAAGCTTCGTCTTTAGTGAAATTCTTAAGTATTTATTTGAAGAAGCTGTCATCAAATAAATGCATTAGTTTAAATAAATTACGATTTCTCCTTTGTCAATGAGCTTTATATCGCAATGAATTTTCTTTTCTTGTAACATTTTAGAAGTGATATGGTATGTAACCGTTTTTCTTTCTTCTTCTTCTTTCAATTTTACCAACTGACTCAATTGTGCTTGAGTATTACTGTTAACTGGGTATAGCGGCTTTTATCAGCCTGCCCTTAGCGATTTAAAACCACCAAGGGACCGTTAACGTGCTTAGATGTTAACACGAGCCCTCCTAGTTTCTCGTCCGCATCTGAGTAGACTAAATGTCAGATCCTACCTACTCCAGGATCAGGGATGTTAAAAACGCAGAACAAATAGTTGCCTCCACCCGGATTCGAACCCGTGTCGTTATAATCAGAAGCAGACATCATTACCATTGTACCACTGAACCCCCATTGGAAATACATGTACATAAATCAGATATAGCTTATATTATTTGGCAATACGGTTTTCAAATTGCCTCATTCAGCACAAACAATATCCAAAAAAAGAATTCAATTTAAATAATATAGTTTATAGTTTTTATTCAGTTAGCATCACAATACTCACTAGCAATACAATCTGAGATGATATGACGAAACATTTCTTTGAAATGTTAATATTCTATACATAATACACAATAATAACATCATCTCACATGATACATATAGCATAATTAATGCTGTATTTATATGATTCACATAATATTATATTTTGCCCGTTCAATGTTAAACGCTATTTTTCCATATGAATTAAATACAATGGCTGATATTATTATTAAAACAACTTGTCCGCTCTTATTGCTAGTAAGTTATTTTTGGTTGAGTTATTATACTTTTACTCGGTAATTATTATGAATAAAAATAATAATTAGTTTTGAATTATTGTATAATAAATGTATCACTTTTATATTTATTTCATGAGTACACGCTTTTGATGTTTTCACTTATTTTATGATGCATATCTAAAGCAAAAAAACAAACAAACCCAAAAACAAAACCAAAACAAAACAAACAAAAATCCCTCCCAGCATGTCTCATTTTTTTTCTTTTTATTATAGCTGCATAAAATAGAGCTGCCATACCAATGCACCTTTTGGATTATTCCATATTATGGCTCTATCATCGAGTACTCATTACACCTGAGCGAGACCAGGAGATGTCGTTAAAGATTCTTCCCATGTTATTCAAATTTGCCCAGGTCGAGCCGTTTGATAAATTCTAACCTCCAACCTCATCGTTACGAATTAAACAACGTAACTCTAGTCACATGAAACATTAAGAGGATAAACAAAATATATCAGAAGACGATAAAAACAGGAAACGAATGCGAAGTTTTGAGACAGTAATTTAGAAAGTTAAACGGCCTTATTACGAAATTATAGTGTACAAACAGTTTATAATCTAATTGTTATAAAGTGTATGCATCATATTTTAAAGTTTAATGTTTTCCTCCTAAATGCTTCAATATGTCTTCTCGCCGACACGGTTTAAATTATCTTATTCAGAGTAAGTGATAAGTAGATAATGCATGACTTAGGAAGCAGCTTTAATACTTAAGACAGACACAGATAAGAAGAGACAGAGAAAAAAAAGAAGAAGATGCATTCCGAAATGTAGTGCAAGTTTAATTCTAATAACTCTTTCTTAATCATGGTACAGAACTTGTGTAATTTTCTATCACCTTAATTAGATTTTTCTACATATTGCCATAACGATCTTAACACAAAGTGTCAATTCATTATATTATTAACACATGAAATACATTTTTACAAAAAAATAATACTTTGATCACTGCGTTAATTTGTGCTATGATACAAACATAGAATTAAATCCCTTGGAAGAACTCGTACATAAGAAGTCCATCTAATGGACTACTCTGTTGTTGTTGCTGTTGTTGTTGTTGTTGTTGTTGTTGTAGTTGTTGTTGTTGTCGTTGTTGTAGTGCCATCTGATTTGCTGATATTCTGTTAGGGTACGTGAATCTCGCTTGCTGATTGGTCGGTTGTCTTACTACCGTCTGCATCTGTGTAGGTTGCCTGATGACAGGAGTTATCTGCTGCTGAACGTTTGTAGCTTGGTTTGCCTGGTACGGGTTGGGATTGGGGTATACTGGAGCCGTGTTGGTGCTTTTGAAGAGCGTGTTTTGAGGAGCGACATTGCTGTACGGGTTTCTGTTGGCAAATGAGTCGAGCTGATTGGCTACATTTCCGGAAGAAGTTCCGGCTGTTTTGGCAGCGTTGAAGAAGTCTGGCATCTTTGGTGGAACTGGTGGGACCGGTGGTTGTTCGTTGAATGTGTAGACGCTGTTGATGTCGGTGCTGGTGCTGGGGGCGATGTTGGTGTTGGTACCAGTGTTTGTTGTTGATGATGATGATGAGGTTGGGTCGACTCCAGAAAAGTTATCCAAAAACGAGCTAGGCTGTTGCTGTTGCTGTTGCTGCTGTTGTTGCTGTTGTTGTAGTTGAATAAGTTGCTGTTGTTCTTGCTGTTTCAGAATTAACTGCTGCTGTTGGAGCGTCGCTTTTTGCATTTCTTGGTGCTGTGCTATAAGCTGCTGTTTTTGCTGTTCTTGTTGCTTCAGGATTAGTTGTTGCTGTTGAAGTTTCGCCTTTTGTAGTTGTTGGTGTTGCTCAATGAGTATCTGTTGCTGCTTTGCTCTTGCCTGTAAACATAAGACAAAGAAGAAAGTAATATTAGTTCTATAATCACCATTACGTTATGTTCATGAGAATAAAAGAAAAACATGCAAACAAACAATTTCATTTAGCTTAACAATCATCATCTGATTTTAGTGTCGTGCTCTAAATGTTAATTTCATAGACACTATACGTAATCCCTGCAAATAAAAGCAATGACATGCTATTTTACCTCCTATACAAAAAGAATAAAAGGCAGACCTACAACAACGATACCAATAACACTGAATAATGACCTTAAAAAAAACAACAACTTTAAAACGATACCATCAAACCAACAACAAATATAAATTTAGAACGAATGAGGCAGCTGGCCCAGGAAAGGAAAAAAAAAAAACTGGTCACGCCTCATCGCAAAGATAAGGAAAACAGCAAAAGCTACGAGGTCGGATGATCACGCCAGCGGAATGCAATAGGTCATGTAAGTCATACATGCATTTTCCTAGAAATCAAGCCAATGTGTCTAAATGATAAAGTTATGGTAGTATTATTACAAATTAATGTTCTTCACAGCATTTGGTGTACTGATACTTTGTTACATTTGGATATAACTGAAATACCTTGTTAAAAAAAAAACAACTAAATGCTGTAGCTCCTCGATGAAAAACAAACAAACAACAAGCAAAAGAAACAAACAAAGAGTTCACAAAAAAATTAACACAGAGACAAAACAAAGAAACAAAAAAAAAATCCTTTGAATATTAAATGCCAACTTTGTTCCATAAATCTTACACCGTCTTTGATTGAGGTCTTATTATTATTTATTATTGATGCTTTAAACTTTGTTTTGTTAACTGTACAATTACCGCTGCCAATGCCATTCGTTGCGCTTCGGCAGCTTTTTGTTGTGCTTCTGCTACAGCCTTCATTTCGGTTATCTTTTTTGCTCGAAGGATCTCCGCCTCGGCAGCCATTTTGGCCTGGATTTGAATTCTCTGAAATGAGGATAAGATTTAATGACAATATAATCAAACAATACTATAATATTTATATGATTATAATATCATTGATTTGTTTTCTTAATATTATTATATTATATATCACTAGATTATGTAACCTGATGGGTTTTAAATGTTATAATACGATATCAATGGAGGCGATGTTTATGTGGAATTTTTTTTTTTTTTTTGGCTTTGGTTGAAATATGCCATTGAAGTGTATTATGTTCAAGATATAAAGCCTTTTAAAAAAAAAATGACATGACCAAGAAGGCCAATCAAAATGACTAGCACTTTAAAACTCTTTGATGCATAACAATCGTATTATCCAACTTATATTATTACAATCGTTACTTGTATGTAACTTATTCAATAATACATTCATGATATTATATAAGTTTGATTCATTTTGAAGAACAAAATAGGTTATGGGGATATATGCAGTATGATACATGCGCTAGCAGTCTCTGTTTTTCAAATATATTTGACCCTGGTGTAGATTCACAATCGCATTCCCGACCTGCATGTCTGTTTATAGACTTGTTAATAATTCTAACTGATTAAGCATTCTTCGTTTGACCCTGAGTATGATAGGTCTAATAATTTATTGAGGATATTTCGTTTCAATAGGTCATGATCTCGGAACAGCACCAGATTATTTGACAGTTGATTATGGTATATAATATTTTCTTTTATCTTTTTTCTTTTCTTTATCACCATCATCAAAAGAAGAAGAAGCCTCGGCATTATTCAATATGTTTGATGTGATTTACTTCCATGTCCTCCTGTTTTGCGCGACTCGTGATAATTCAATCAGACCCTTGGCTGTACGGAGAGTCAAACCAAGAGTTGTTCTTGCTAGGTATGCATTCAGGGTGCCAGGTAGAGTTGTCAAAGGACGTCATCTGGGTCGTTTGCTTGGTACATTGAAATAGAATGACGTTTGTTGATACTTCACAGTCCCTCCTTAGTATATATCCAAAGAGATTCCACCGGCCTCTAATATTTGAAGCGAGAGTGGGTATTTTGAATATAATGAATAATGTAATAGTGAATACTACGGGATATCTTATCCCCAACACCGTTCTGAGTTGCTTTCGGTTGAAAGCATCTAATTTAGTAGCTTCTGTTTTTTGGTATAGCCAATGTGCCGCAGATGTTTAAAATGAACGATTTAACTAGTGTGTTATGTAGTTTTAACCATGTCGCGACTATGAACTTGTCTTCTTGGACCCAAACATTCATTATTTTTATTACGGGCTATCCTTGACATATGCTTTCTATCTTCAATATCCTCTTTATCACCGATTAATGACCCTAACTTTCTTTTTGATTTCCATCTAGCTGACACATTTGACAAGAAACTATCCTAGATAGTATATAACATTAATTTATATAATTATCACTAACATACCCTCTGCTGTTCCTCCAGCATTATTCTTTGTCTTTCCGCTTGTTGTTTCTGAAAAAAAAAACGAGAACAAAAATTTGCAAAGTGCTAATCCGACTGCTACTTTAGAATGATTACAAAAAAAAAAACAAAAAAAAAAAACAACTTTTAAACTCGCATCAAAAGAAGAAATGACCAATAAAATTTTACATCATTTTGGCCATAAAAATAAAAGTATGTATTTCTTTTGTAATATCATTTTCTAAATAAGGAGATGCCCATAAAACAAATAAACAGACCCCTCCAAAAAAAAAAAACACCAACAAAAAACACAACAAAAATTAAAAAACAAAAACAAAACAAAAAGCAACCCTCTAAAACAACACAAAACAAAACAAAACAACAGTAAAAAACAACAACAACAAAACGAAAGCAATGCAAGCACCAAGCAATTCAAACCTGGATAAGGATCTTCTGTTGCCTGTCTCGAATGGCTTTTTCCCTGGCAATAGCGGCGGCAACCTCTGGCTTCCATTGACACACGTTTCGACAGCCGTCATTGCAACAGAACTTCTGAGACGGGCAAAGTTTTTTGGTGTCGCATTCGTTGGGGCCACCGCCAAACATAGAATAGCAGGAGGCTGTTTTACACTTTCCTAGAAGGAATAATTAATTATTGGAATGGAGAATAATATGATACGAATTTATATTGCCATAACATAATAATATTTATTATATTGAGGATAAGTATACTACCTAACGCAATTAAAAAGTATCAACACACACACACATCCCAAAACAAATTCCACTCTATTTATCCCCGATTGTAAATTGATCTTAATGTTTTTCAACGTAAATCGATCGCCAACCGGAACTCCAGTGACACGAAAGTACGCAGTAAGTGGGATTAACCTTGCTGAAGAGTTAACCACAAAGCGTGTACCGAGGATCAAACCCGAACCATTCGATCCGCAGTCTACATACATTTATTGTAAATACAAACCAGACTATAAGGAACAGCTTTTTGACGCCTCGAGTGCGTTATATTAATAAACGAGGTATCCCTATGCACAAATACATAATATAATCAAAGTAATATATAGCATACCCAATAATATACTTACCAATATACACAGTTGGGTGGTTGAGAAGATCAGGCATATTTGGGTCACCGGAAGTTGGTATGGATTTCGGTTTGCACATCCGACTGCAGGCGTGAGGACAGCAAATATGACCTGTGAGGAAGTGAAAAGGATGATCATTTTATGTACATTCGACTTCAATTGTAGTGAAATCTGTAATATCAATTTTCGGATGTAGCGACATTCTATAATTCATGGGAATGCTTCAATGCAACAATACCAAATACATGTAATTACAATGGTTGTAGCGAAATTCGATGGTAGTGTTAGTTTTCGTCCGTTGTAACTAATAGACTGAATTTTTTTTTTTTTACCATATTAGAGGGGCGGTCAAGCTAAGCATATCAGTTATGACTTATGTATGCCTTACAGAATCAAATAAAAACAGGTTGGATGTGGTCTACACTAGGAAGACAAAGAAAAAAACTGAACGTTTCGGTAAGAACCTTCGTCAACAGACAGACAGATAAACAGACAAAAAAATCAATTAAAAAGAAAGAGAATAAAAAAAAGAAGATAAGGCCAAAATGATAGGTTGCTATGTAGGCCTAGAGACGTAACTAAGACTATGACAAATAATGGGAAGTCATGCAAAAAAAAAAACAAACAAACAAAAAAAACCCAAACAAAACAACAAAAACGACGATGCAATAGTAGCAAAATGAATCAACAGGAATACAATAAAGATAAAAGAGAATTAAAATAAAAGCTAGCAATAAAAACGCACGGAAAAAAATAATCGTAGTAAAATACAAATGAATGGGGGTAGTTTGCAAGCCTAACTGATAATATGCCTATACAGGATAGGATGGAAATTACAGCAAAGGAAGGATTACTGACAAAGTCATCTTTAAACATATCGCCTTAAAGTTCGAAAAGCAGCGTACTACAAAGTAAAGGATGTGCTGGCCATTCTATAGATATGTAAGAGAAATCCCCTAGGTCTTAATTCCCTTCCGACATATTATAAACTGCGGATAAGCACCTGCCTATGAGCTTTCTTCTTACCTATCTGAGTGGCCTAGTGGGTAGACGAGCTCTTTGTTCTTGGCAAGGCGATTCGGTGACGAGGGTCATGGGTTCGAGGTCCGTTCTTACTGTAATTTTTTCATTTTTTTCTCTCCTCTTCTCTCGCTTTTATGCTGTGTCTTCTGAGGTTTCCTTAAAAATTCGTTGTCTCTTTTTATACTCACCTTGTGGGCATTCAGTGTCTGTAATACACGGGTTTGGGATATAAGAACACAGTCCCATTGCAGTGTTTGGAGGGCACATGTAGTCAGACTGGGCATGCGAGGACACGACTGAAATGATCAATAGTACACAATTTCACAATTTTAGATACGATTGAAGCAGACTAAAAGCATTGTAAAGTTTGTTCTTATAAAAGGGTTGATAATAACAATAATAATATCAGTAACAGCAATAATAATAAATATAACACTACGAATAACAATATTGACAATAATAAAAGAAATAAATAAAAAAAAAAAAAAAAAAAAAAAAAAATAGCAATATTAACAATTGTAATAACGATAACATCAACAATAATACTAATAATGATAATAACAATATCAATGATAACATTAATATTTGTTGTAATAGCAGTAATAATATCAACAATAGCATCACAAATCAAATAGCAGCAGCAACAAGGATAATAATGATTATAATAGTAATATTAGTAAAAATAATAATAGTAATAATAATAATAACAATAATGATGACGATAATAATAATAATAATACAATAATGATAATAATAATAATAATAATAATAATAATAGTAATAATAATAATAATATTAGTAATAATAATACTAATAATAATGATAATAATAGTAATAATAATGATAATAATAATAATGATAATAATAATAATAATAATAATAATAATAATAATAATAAT
>JAUEKR010001576.1:0-11547 GCA_031762895.1 Corambe burchi
CCAAAAAGAGATTTAGTGTCAGAGGACGTTGTAAAGCTAATGCGGGGATGGGACGGAGTTATGTGATTTTACTCTATAATCTGTTCCAAAATTCATACAAGAAAAATTTGCTTTAACTAAAAAAATCTATTCAATGATTTTTAAAAATAATTTTCAAGATTCATTCATGCTGTTTATATCATTGCAAATCTAAGATTTTGTGAATATATGTTGTATGGGTTAAAAGTTTTTTTCATAATGCTATATAAAACATTAGAAAATAAATAAAAGGTTTCTGGGTTTGATCCTGGATAAAAGGCATTGTGGTTTAATCCTTTAGCAAGGTAATTTACATCAATTCCTGACACTGGTGGTTCGGACTTCTTGAGATACTCGGTTCATGGTGAAAAATTAAAAGAGAAATTTCCCCTCGTCCTCGGGGTTGAAGTGGAATGTAGTAATCTATTTTTAGAGGCAGATACCGAACCAATACCTCATACATCAGTGGCATGATTAGCCCACTAGGCAGAGTTGTGGCTGCTAAGGCAATGTTCATGGGTTCAATTTCCACAATGGCTACTGTGTTGTTTCCTTTGGCAAGAAAATTTGCGTCAACTGCCTCATTGAACTCTGATGAAATGGTGCATTATACATGGATGTTAATATAGCCATCTTGTCCGAAAAACAATTGCAACATGTCTAACAGGTGAATGTCTAGTCAGTGTTCTATCTTCGCTGATGGCTGGGGAGTAAACGAGATGTAATATGCCTTAGGACTTCGGTGAAAATGCTCTATATAAAAATACAATCTTTATTTTTAAAAACCTTTTTACAGCAGTGATAAAAAAAAGACACTCACCGCATTGAGGAAGATATTGAGTCCATAGAAGCCGCTGAAACTTGAGAAGGAGGGTAAGTAGGATCTTCCATGAGGGTTGGCTGAAAGATGAGCGCCTTGGAGCCAGAAATGGCTGCCAAAACCTGTGCCTCATACTCATCAAAGAAGATGTTATTGAGTTGACCATCATCACTCTGAGTGACAAAATTAAATACATTCCGTATTATTCTGACATTGTGAAAAATTGACATTTGAAACCCAAAATTTTGCCAAATTATACCATTAAAAAATGAACAATTTGCAAAAAAAAAGGAAGACCAAATCTACCACATTTTGCTGTAAAAATTGCCAAATAATGCAAATTTAATTAACTTATCGGATAATTTGGGAGGCAGTAGTAGTAGTGTCCCTACTCATACTAAGCATGCAGCTCTGAGTGTTAGTTTTGCCATTGCTTTCCACACCAACTTTACTTTCGCTCCCCATTTATTGCTGAGCGAACAAGAGAGCAAAACCATAAAAAAGTCTGTTTAAATAGTAAGTACCTATCTGGGCTTAGTGAGGCTTAATTTTACATCAGAGAATTGTCATGTTTCAAACAACTCAATATACGCTCCTTTCTCCTTCATTTACACGCCCTCGGGATCTCTATTAGAATGAATATGGTACATGATACAATTACATAATAAGCATAAAAGTCAAATATATTTATAATGGGTGGAAGTAAAAGAAACATGAAACTATAGAAAGGAAATAAAAGAAACAGTTCATGTAACCATAACCCTAAAGAGTACAGTTTTCAAATGTTTCTTGAAGGATTGGAAAGTTTTGCAGATAAGAATTTTAGGAGAAAGAGAACTTCAAATGGTGAATCCAGAAAAAGAGATTGCCTGTTCTGGAAATTATGATTTAGACATTTTACGGTTCAATGATAGCCCAATGAGGTTTCAACTAAGGTGGAATACTGTAATAAAGGATCTCAGATATAATAATAATGATATATATACCCTAAACTTACGCTGCTATCCTTAGTGAGTGGTACGAGTCCAGTATTTTCATCCAAACCAACAATCAACATCAGCTCCACAAATCTATGGTACACAGTTATGGGCTGGCCAGATTTCGGTTCATACATCTTCTCCGACATTGTTGGAAGATATTTCTCAGGTTAAAGAAATAAATGCAGCGTATCTGGCAGTGCTCTTTCTTATTCTCTGTAATCTTTCATCACCAAAATTGTGTCATGATCATGATGCCTGGAGAGAAAAAAAATACCTACGTTATTTACACATCCATTACTAGAGTCTAGATAGTCTAGTTTACGTAACTTTTCAGGCTCTTCGTCGGAGAGACACCCCCACTGCTGTCATGTCTATAAATATAACACCCGCTGCTATAGGCCATAAGCAGTCATGGTCGCAGTCATGACCATAACCAATTACACAAAAATTTAGAAATAAAAGTAGTTAAAGAATAAGGTAAAATTGAACATCTTGGTACAAGCAATACTCTAGTCCTTACTCAAACCCAAGGCAAACCTAACCCTGCAACCTAACCCTAGACCCTATCCTGATCCCTAATCCTTAAACTTAAATACTTAACCGTAACCCTAGACAGAGACCTAGAACCTAACCCTAAGCCCTAAATCCTAACTCTAAGAAGACTTGATACCGAGATGTTCAATCTTCCCTATTACTAACTTAGATCAACCACTAACTCAACTAGGACAATGATTTAAATGACAATAACAACAAGAGCTTAAACTTAAGTCTTAAGCAAGAACAAACGAACAGTTATCTATAGATAGACTAGACTAGATATAGATATATCTAGATAGACTAGATAGTCTAGTTAACAGTATTAACAGTGAATAATAATAATGAATCAATCAGTGAAAAGAAACAACACCAACAGCCAATTTCACACAATAAAGAATGAAATGGAGACCTGCCTGCACCAAAACTAAAGACAATTATTGGAAGATTTGGCTGCTAATGCGTTATCATTATATTTCCATATAATATTATCAATTGGAAGGTTAAAGTGATAAGATTGTGGATCAACCCATCCTTGAAACTACCGCAACGAATTGGTTTGTTTTGGTTCGCAAGTCACGAGACTTATGCTTAAAATATAAGAATTACTTCCCTTGACATAAACAAACTTGTCGCTAAGCTTGCGTCTCCTGCTAACAGATAATAGCCAATGTATCACAACCAGCGGTTTTGTTGATTTTTTTCTTTTTATTTATTATTATTCTTCTTCTAATAGTTTGTGTTTTTCCTAGTTGGTTGTTGTGTAAATTTTAATAAGCTTCTTTTGGTTTGCCTTTCTTGCTTAGTTTTGTTTGGTTGGGGTTTTCAATGGTTTGTATTTGATTTTGTTTGTTTTATTTTCCTTCCTTCTACTTCTACCTAGATAAATAAAAATAAAAAAAAGAGGAATGATAATACCAACCAACATTGACCGTTTGAAATATTTTAACCTGCAGGATTTTATTTGAACCATTTAGTTTCAGCACTAACAAGAAGTACCCCCAAAAACTAAATGCTGAAAAGGGGGCATTGTACAGTAGTACCCTACCAGTAATTAATTATTATGCAACAGCTAGTAGCCTATCTGGCTTGTTTGATAGTTTTGTTTTGTGTTGTTTATTTTGTCTTGTCTATTTAGTTTGTTTATTTCATTGTTTTGTTTACTTGAAGTTTTTTTATATTGTAATTGTTTCTGATTTTGTCCATTTTTGTTTTTCTTTCTCATAATAGTCATAATCATAGTCGATTTAAGATGTATCTCTTCAGAGGTGATTTCGTTTGCAACTCCAGTCATTGCATTTAAAATTACGAGGCTTAATGTTGATGCATACACATAATATATTATAGATACCCGGTATGTATATATTATGTGAGTGAGTATATTATGTGTAGCATCACTGATTGAGACGCATCGAGGGACAGGAAAACGTCACGATTACGTTACATGGGGTTACAGATTACCAACTTACAGAGGTTAATTATTTTATTACGTTCTCCCAAAACAAGGTGTTTTCTGTGATTTTGTTCTGGTGTCACGGTGGCCGAGCGGTTATGACATTGGACTGCGGATCGAAAGGTTCCGGGTTTTGATCCTCAGTGGAGGCATTGTGGTTAATCCTTGAGTAAGGTTATTTTCACTTACTGTGTACGTTGGCCGCGCTGGACCTCCGGTGAGGTTCGGTTTACGGTGAAAAACTGAAAGACGAATTTCCCTTCGGTGATGAATATTAGTGGCATTTTTTAAATTTTTACTTGCCGACTTTTTCTATAGGTAACGAAAAATCAAAATCAAAGCTATTACAGAGAGTTCGAATTACAGAGGTTCCACTGCATTGATAATTTGCAATACTGGCAATAATGATCTACACTACTGAAATCAATATGAAAATAATAATCCCAAATAAATATGCACACTAAGATTTTACTCTTAAAAATAATATTCTCAGCATTCTTCTTTACGAATATGAATGTTGGAAAGCATCAATAGATATTGATCATGAGCTAGATGTCTGCTAAAGCTGAATACTAATGAAATATCCTCAAACTATTTTTTGATGAAATGTAGGCCTAATCTCAAAGCAAAACCCGAGTTCCAAAACAGGAATACAATCCAACAGGAATACAATCCTTTAAAGAGATATTCTTGCTAGGTCTATAAGCAGACCGAGAAGGTTAAGACAATATGTCTACCACAGACGAGCGCAATCATCACTAAGATGCGCACAGCAGTTGGTACTCCAGAGAAAGAAATGAAAATGTCGACTAAAGGAAGCATGGAGAAGAACACTGACAGAAAACCTGACGATTGTCAATGGCGACAGCTCTTCGAGTAGTCGGTAGACAGTCGAGCGAGGAGCACTTTGATGTAGTTGGTACCTCAAGTGACAGTCAGCTCGGAGAGGATTCAGTGACAGAGCAAGTGCGTATTGTGGTCAACTTGATAAATGAGGATAATGAATATTAAGTGTGTTGGGAGCAACTCGAAGACTTAAGATCATCAGCATCATCATCATTATCATCATCATCATTACCATCATCATCATCATCATCATCATTATCATCATCATCTTCATCATCATGTAGACTATGGTGCGTTATTTCTGCTGCTCTGTCGACCATTCTCCTCCCCTGTGGTCTATTGTCTGGGTATCGTTTAAATTAAATTGTGTACTTGGGTCGGATGTTGAGTTTTTATCTTGTCTAAGACTTTTAATTGAAAGAAACTTTATCCGCTGTCCTCCGCGCTCTTTCTTCCTTCCTATCATCCACGTTTTTACTAATATTTCAAATTGATCTGCTCTCCAAGACTTAAGATACATGTTTTGGAGTAAACTCAATAGCTAAGCATAAGTATTGTGGAAAATGTTCGATGAATAAAAAAGTTTTGAAATTAACTTAATGACTCAAAACAAGTATTAGGGAATTAACACAATGGCTTAAATAACCCATAATGTAATCAACTTGACAACTCATGATAATTGTTTGAAAATAAACTCGATGTATAAAAAAAGTGCTTATGAAGTCACACAAGGAGCCAAAATAATTCTTATTGAATATAATAAAGAAATCAAGATGAGTGGTCTTGAGATAACTCATTGGATCAGAATACTTTTTTTTTCTCTCTTTTGGAATCACTCAATAACTCAAAGACCAAAGTTATCATATAATTCAACCAAAGGACTAAAGATAAGAAATTTTGAATTACGTCTATGAATCAAAATGGGTACTTTGGAAGAGATTCAATAACTTAAGAAAAGTGTGTTGGAATCAACTCTAAGATGGCTAAATAAGGGATTTGGAATCAACACAATGACTTCTGAATATTACTTCTGAATTCATGCTTCAGTGTAAGGGTTTTGTTTGCTTTTGGAATATATTCATTTACTCAGAATAGGTGTGTTGAATTCCTGTTTCTGTAAAAGGATAAATGTGTTAGTGCCTAGTCAAAGACTCAACATACGTTCTTTGAAATAAAGACAATGACTTAGGGGTGGGAATGTTGGAATCAACTCCATAACATAGTAAAGGTGTGCTAGAATCAAATAGATGTAAATGGATAGGCATGATGGAATCAACTAAATAACACAGGATAGGTGTGTTCGAATAAAAAAACAACATATAATATGTGTCGTGGAATCAATTTAATACCACATGATTGGTTGGTTGGAATCAACAAAATAATACACGGTAAGTGTATTGTGATTTGTTGAGAAACAAAAGATAGATACTATGCTGTAATGAAGTAAATTAACCTTAAAAATGTGCGTTGAAATCAATTTAGTAACAAGGATAGATGTTTTGGAATCAAGAGATATAATATTGGAATGGTGAGCTGGAGTAAACCCAATGAATAAGAAAAAAGTTTTCTGGAAAATGAATCAAAGACGGAATAAAAGGATAAAGTTTAGAATAAGTCAGATGACTTTAGCTTAGTGTTTTGTATTAACGCATGGACTCAAGTAACAATTTTGAGAATCAACTCAATGACATTGTGTGATTCGGAATCAACTTACTTACTCATGGCTAATAAGTTGGTATCAGCTTCAAGGACTCTGCATATGTGTGTTTTGGAATAGTTGCAATAACTCATTGTAGGTGTGTCAAGAATTGACTGAATGAAACAATAATAACATGTGATATTGAATGAACGTAGTGAATCAACATAAGATTGTTGGAATAAAGCTCATGACTCAGGATAAGTGTAATGAGATGAACTAATTAACACAGGATATATTTATTTTAATCAACCTGATAACACAGGAAATATGTATTGGAATCAATAGATGAACATCGGAAAGGTGAGCTGGAGTAAACTCAATGAATCAGGATAATATATTTGTTGAACAACCAATGACGGAATAAAGGATACATTTTGAATATGTCCAACGGGTTTAGGGTACTATTTTTGATGAACTCATTGACTGAGGTAGCATTTTGGGAATCAACTGACGGAATCAAAGATAATATGTTGGCGTGAACATCCAGAATTCAGCATACGTGTGTTTTGGGATCAATTCGAAGTATCAAAATGCCACCATAGAGCAAGAGGAATAAATAAAATAGAAATAGGTTGGATGCGCTCTACAAAAGAGAACAAAGACAATAAACTGGACGTTTCGGTAAGAACCTTCGTTAGCAGACAAAAAGACAGACAAGAAAAACAAGAAATGAAATAGGGGAATCAATTCGATAACTCACTGTGTTGAGAATTGACTGAAGGACACAAGATATGAGATATGGAATTAACTTAATGAATCAGCATACGTTTGTTGTAATGAAGTCGATGATTCAGAATAAGTCAGATGTAAGCAACTTAATATCACAGAATAGATGTGTTGGAATCACTGGAATAACATAGAATATAATGTGTAGGAATCAATGAAATATCATAGGAAATGCGTTTTGATTCACTGAAATAGCACATGATAGGTGTGTTGGTATAATGAGAAAAATACATAATAGGCGAGTTGAAATCACCGATATAACACAGGAGAGAAGTGAAGGAATAAAATAGAAAATGTTTTTTTCGGATATGTCTGAACAACACAGGATATACAAGAATGCCACAGGATATGTGCGTTGGAACCATCAAAATAACACATGATGGGATGGTGGAACCGCCTGAATAAAAAATATGTATACTGGAATAAACTAAGTATCACACTATAGGTGTGTGGGAATAAAGTTTGGATTCAACTCAATGACTCAACATAAACCAGGATTTGTGTTTTAGAATAAATTGATTAACTCAGATGTATTTTTAAAGTCCATTCAATGGCTCAAGATAAGGGATTTGGAATCGAACTTAGACAGAGAAAATTCGTTGCAATCAACTTTATAACACATAAGAGGTGTGTTAGAATCAACTTAAAAACACAGGATAGATGTGTTGGGATCAATTTAATAACAGAAGATAAGAGTGTTGGAATCAGCATACGTTTGTTGTAATGAAGTCGATGATTCAGAATAAGTCAGATGTGAGTAACTTAATACCACACGATAGGTGCGTTGTAATCAATGGAATAACATAGAATATAATATGTTGGCATTAATGGAATGTCATAGAAAAAGGCGTTTTGATTCATTGGAAATGCACACGATAGGTGTGTTCGAATCACCTGAATAACATAGGATATAATATGTAGGAATAAATGAAATAGCATTGGAAAGAAGTTTTGATTCTCTGGAATAGCACATGTAAGGTGTGTTGGAATAATGGAAAAACACATAATAGGCGAGTTGAAATCACCAGTATAACACAGGAGATACGTGAGGGAATTGCTTAAATGAAATAGAAACGTTTTTTTTTCCTGGATATGTCTGAATAAAAAAGGATTTGTGTGTCAGAATCAATTAAATAAAACATGTGCGTTGGAACCATCGTAATAGCACATGAAAGGAGTGTTGGAATCGCCTGAATAAAATACAAGTATACTGGAATAAACTAAGTAGCACATCATAGGTGAGTGAGAATAGAGTTTGGCTTTAACTCAATGACTCCCTAGAAATCAGGATTTGCGTTTTTGGAATGAAATTCATTAACTCAGATGTTATTTTTTCAAAATCCATGCAATGGCTCAAGATAAAGGCTTTGGAATCGAACTTAGACAATCAGAGAAAGTGCGTTGGAATCGATTTAAAAACATAGAAGAGATGTGTTAGAATCAACTTAAAACACAGGATATGTGTGTTGGGATCAAATTAATAACACAAGATAAGTGTGTTGGAATCATTTTAATAACACAGGATAGGTGTGTTAGAAAATAACACAATATAAGTGTGTTGGAATCATTTTAATAACACAGGATAGGTGTGTTAGAATATATCTGATAACAAATGATAGCACAGGATAACATAGTATATGAGAGTATGGATTAAACTCAAGGATTCTGTATAAGTGTGATATAATCAAACCAACAATCAAGAACAATTATATTACATATTATATTGTGTTGGAATAAACCGAATATAAAAAGAAGGTGTGTTGAAATTACCTCAATAGCAAAGGAAAATGTGATGGACGAAATCAAGTAACTCATACAAAATAGGTCTGTTGGAATCAACTAAACCATAAAGCATAGGTGTGTTGGAATCAACTAATACTTACAGTATAGGTGTGTTGGAATAAACTTATTCTTACAGCATAATATGTGAGTTGGAATTAAACAAATTCATACAGTATAGGCGTGTTGGAATCAACAAAATCGCAAATGATAGATGCGTTGGAATAAATTAAAGTATACCAGACAGGTGTGTCGGGAACATTTCAATGAATAAAGATAAGTATGATGGAAACAGTTAAAATGTTCAAAATGATGGTCTTCGAATGAGCAAAATTACCCAGAAAACATTATTTTGGAATCAGATCAATGACCTATGATGGTTGTTTTGCAATGAAATTAAAGAGATCAATATAATCGTCTTTGGAAACAACTTAGGGACACAAGATGTATGGGTCGGAATAAACTTATTGACTCGAGTAATTTGTTGATGATTTTAGTTGGATATCTGATATTTAGGACCTTTTAAAGCTGTTTTCTGTTAAACGCGTTCAATTTCTCTTCTTCTGTTTCTGTCAGTACCCATGTCCCACTGATGTACAACAAAATAGATTTTACGAAGGATTAGTACAGATGAATTTTCGTTGATGTTTTGATGACTTTTTCTATGGACCAAATATGGTGTAGTTTGTTGAGTGCTACCGTAGAGTGTTGCTTCCTTCTCTCATCTTCCTGGTCTTACTTTGAGCAAGGGTTATAAATAAATCATTATAAGAGGCATACAATTAATTATTAAGTAAATTCAAGAATTGACAATATAAAAACAAAAGAAGAGGAGAAAATGAATGAAATAGTATTTTGTTCCTCTTTATTTCGTTTCTATACTTCAAATTTTGAGGTCTACTTAATGATCATATTTCTCTTATTATGCTTCATAAATACGGAGAAATATTTTGGAATAAATTCCGTAACTCAAGATAAGTATAACTGAATCATTTCAAGCATATATAATAATAGCTTTGGAAGTTGTGATGGAATCATCCTAACCATCCTTTTTAACTGTTGGAATGAATCAAATTAGACAGGATATGTTTGAGGAATTCATTGAAAAACACAGGATAAATGTGTTGAAATTAGTCAAACGTCAAAGTATAGATGTGTTGTAATCAGCAAAAATGTCAGAATATAGATGTGTTGAATAAACTAAATGTCAGACTATAGATGTGCTGGAATCAGCAAAATGTCAGACTATAGATGTGTGGTAGTCAGCAAAATGTCAGAGTATAGATGTGCTGGAATCAGCAAAATGTCAGACTTTAGATGTGTTGGAATCAGCAAAATGTCAGCGGATAGATGTGTTGGAATCATCAAAATGTCAGAGTATAGATGTGTTGGAATCAGCAAAATGTCAAGAGTATATATGTGTTGGAATCAGCAAAATGTCAGAGTATAGATGTGCTGGAATCAGCAAAATGTCAGAGTTTAGATGTGCTGGAATCAGCAAAAATGTCAGAGTATAGATGCGTTGAAACCAGCAAATTGCCAGAGAAAAGATGTTTTGGAATCAGCCAAAATGTCAAAGTATAGATGTTTTGGAATCAACAAAATGTCAGAGCATAGATCCGATTTGTTGGAATCAGAAAAAAATGTCGGAGTATAGATGTGCTGGGATCAGCAAAATAACAGTGTAGGTGTAGCCAAGGATATATATGTGTTGGCATCAAAACAAGAAAATTGGATAGATGTGTTGCAATAAACTAAATAATAAATACCAGACAGGTATGTAAGGAATATCTCATTGAATAAGGATAAATGTGGTGGAAACAAGTAGTTCATATGATCAAATAAATGCCTTGGAATTTGGAATGATGACAATGATTCATAACAAATTGTTTTGGAATCAGATCAATGACCCAATGATAAGTGTTTTGGAATCAAATCAATGACCCAATGATAAGTGTTTTGGAAGGAAACAAAATAGACTCAAAATAATCGTTTTAGGAAACAACTCCATGACACAAGATGTATGTGTCGGAATCAACTTATTGACTCGAGATGAGTACGATTGAACTGATGAATACGATAGACGAATACGAGGCAAGGGGTATATGTAAAGGAAAAAAAAACAACAACTGAATGTCACATGATATATGTGTTGGAAACAGCGAAATAACACATTAATAAGTGTGCTGGAATCAACTAAATCACGTAACATACGTGTTCTTTAATAAACTTTAGGAAATATTGAGATGCAAATTGGAATGAACTAAATCACACAGCATACGTGTGTTGGAATCAACTAAATCACAGAGCATGTATATGTTGGAATAGAGTAAACAATGCCAGACTGATATATATGAATACCTCAATGAATTAGGATAAGTGTGGTGGAAACAAGTAGTTCAAAGGGTCAATAATTATATAAATGCCTTGAAAATTGGAATGATTGCAGTGATTCAGAAATAAAAGTATTTTGGAATCAAATCAATGACCCAATGATATATGTTTTGGAATCAAACCAATGATCCAATGATAAGTGTTTTGGAATCAAATCAATGACCCAATGATAAGTGCTTTGGAATCAAATCAATGACCCAATGATAAGTGCATTGGAATCAAATCAATGACCCAATGATAAGTGTTTCGGAATCAAATCAATGACCCAATGATAATTGATTTGGAATAAAAACAATAA
>JAUEKR010002020.1:0-11536 GCA_031762895.1 Corambe burchi
TTCGTTTTTTTTGTTGTTGTTTGTTGTTGTTACTGTTCTTGATGGTGAGTTATTGTTTTTTGAGTGTGTTTTTTTTTGTTTTTTTTTTTTTTTGTTTGTTTATATGGTGTTATTTTTTTTCTGGGGGATTTTCTTTGATTTATTTTGTTGTTGTCTTTTGTTTGAATGAATTTTACTATTTCAAGGGGTCTTTTTTTTTTCTTTTTTATTGCTCAGAATGGAATTTGTATCCAATGCAATATATGTAACCAATAACAACCAACTGAAGCTTCTTCCCTCCTACATCTATCAGCTATTTATCTTATTAGTATCATATGTAATTTATTTCAGTATAATATTATGATTCTTATTTGATTTCAACAAATATATTTATTTTCACACGGAACAATTCATAGACTAACAGATGACCAACCATACTAAGCATATACATAACGAGAACATGGTAAAACACCGCATCTCATTTCTATGGTGCCACAACAAAATCCTATCAAACCTCCCAAAATAATATTTTGAGACTTTGATCCCATTATTCTGATTGATCAATTATGAGCACACAGCAGTTTATTTCAGGAAATTATCTATTATAGTTTAGTGAAGGGTCTGAGTTTTGCCATTTTTTAAAGAACGGATGGCTTAGAACATAGAAGAGGAGAAATTAGTTTTAAAGTTAGAATTCATAGTTCATGCATGTGATATACATGTCAATTAAATGTTGTAATGCTATCGTTGCAGCAGAAGCTATTTAAAAATTTTCAAAAAGGGGAGATGAAATATGTTTTTTCTATAATGTAAAACTATGAAATGTGAAAACAATTGATTTTTTCCCTTTAAAGCATACTATCTCAGGAAGGTGATGTGCGACTTTGATCGGGTTTTCCTGTGCCGGCACACATTACTTAGTGAGAAACATTATAATATGCTAAAATCATCATCTTTCTAGTTTGGTGGCCATTCAAGGCTTTACAGCAACCCCCCCCCCCCCCCGACAAAGCCCAATAGAAGCAATGACAAACATAATGAAGTAATATTTAAACTGTAACCTAAATATTGTTCAATGAAAAGCTCTATATTACCTCTATAAGAATAATTATACATAACCGTTTACTCGTACACGCATATTGTACACATGTACGCACCCATACACACATGAACACATCCCCTTGTACATACATATATGCATACATATATTGTGAACATATACACTTATTTACCTTATTCTTTTTATTCATTTACCTTAAAATTTTAGGGGTAATTTGTCTCTTAATTTCTTTGGGGGTTTTGTTTGCTTGTTTGTGTTTATGCGTGAGTGTGTGTTATTGCTGTTGGTTATTTTTGTCTTGTGTAGAGAATATCTTATGATCAATATCTGAATTCCAATCCATCTAATCATCTGTCTATTTCATTCACACAGCTATCATGCATGCCGTTGTATTTGGTAACGTAACTACCATCATACAACGCATGTACGCCCGTAGAGCAACATTTCATTCCAAAACGAAAGACTTGAAGGACTTTTTCCGCATCCATCATTTGCCCAAACCACTCAAACATCGAATGCGGGACTACTTCCAAGCAATGTGGTCAATCAACAACGGTATCGACGTTAGACAGGTTGGAATCACTCGATATTTTATTATATTATATAGAAGAGCATAGGTAAGGGGGAGATAATGACTATAGATCAGGAATAGTGAAATAATAATTGAATTAAATAATCACCTGCATATCATACATCTAAAAAAAGCAAACAAAACGGAGGAAACCATTGAAATACTCATAGTTACAACAGGACTTGAACCCTACGAAACAAATCATCTGGACTAGAAGAGTGGAATGAGCCACTGAGTTACTCAGTTTTCCTCAGTTGTTCAGTCTGCGTAATAGACAAAACGATTCGGTTGCCTTCGGTAATGTGCTCGAATCCAGCCGTAACTAAGACATTTTTTTCTCTATTTTTTTTCTCCTCTTTAGCTTCTATAATTTAATTCTAAAATAATGGAGTTAACAAGGTTTTGTGGGAATTTGAATGTACAATGTTAGTATGAGCACTAATATAAAGAAACAAAGGACAAAGGTTATTTATTCCATGGTCAGCAATACAAAGCAGCCGTCGCGATGTCTTCGCAAAACATAGAAGCACACACGCTAACAAATATATGAATAAGACATTTTTTTTTAAGTTCTTTTATCAGCAAAAACAAAACAAACCAAAGGGACAAAAACGAGAGAGGACGAAAATAATAATATGATTATGGTCTGAATGGTATACATTTGGACAAAAGTTAGTATTTTAAGAAGTCCTTGGTATTTCAGCTGTGGTTATTTTGATGGCGATAATGTCTGCTTGAATCAATTAAATGCCCAATTTTATAGTCTTACATGCAAAAATGATAAGATAAAAATCAATTTGTACCGTGTACTTATTACCGAAGTCTCATGGCGCTTTATATTTCTTTTACTCCCCTAGCTAACAGCTAATATTTAACACGGATGAGACATTCGTCTCTTATGTGTGTTACAATCGTTTTTTCGAACAAGACAGCTATCTTAACGACCAGACTTTAGTGCCAAAGGTAAAAAATAACACATCTCGGGAACATTAGAGTAGCAACCGCAGTAGTTCAACGCCTCCATCAACTCAACTAACCCCGCCAGCGAGTAACCACGCTACACCATGAAAGAAGTATAATGATATAATTAATTATATAATATTCACTTAATTTTTCTTCCAGATACTTCTAGACTTCCCAGAAGAAATCCGAGGAGAGATCGGTCTCCATCTCCACGGGGAGATTCTCTCCCTTCCCATCTTCCAAGCAGCGCCCCCTGGATGTCTCAAGTCCGTCGCTTTGCAGACAGACCGTTTGGTGTGTGGACCAGGGGAGTTCATCTTACGAAAAGTATGGCGTTAATGTTTGTGATCGCTCTGCATGTTTTGGTATCATGGAATTACACATGGGTTGATGATGGTGTGCTGTGTATTTAATAGCTCATCAGTTTGGTGCTTATCTGATTATTTTGTTTTGTTTTAATGTTTGCTGCTTTTCATTTCGTTTTGTTTTAGTTAGTTTGTTGTTTTTGTTATTGGTTGTTGCCATGCTGGGTTGTTGTTGTTTTTTTCGCTGTTGTCTTTTCTTTGTTTGTTGGCCTGTTTGCTTGTTTGTTGTTGTTTTGGTTTTTTTGGGAGGGGTATGTTTGTTTTTGTTTGAATTTCGTACATGTGGGTTGGCAGTTGATTTTGTTTGTTTAAATTTTTCTTTTTTAACTCAAATATGTTTCTTACTTTGAAATGTGATTTGTTTTTTTTTGTGTTGTATTGATATGTTTTGTTTTTCATTTGTTTGATTTATTTGTATGCGGTTTTTTTTTTAAATTTTATATTCATACACCCATTCCTACAATCTTGATCCACCACGTCAGATTTTTAAAAATGTTCTAATTCCAGAGTTTAGACTGATGAAACATTGACTATCAAAGATTGACGTGTACAAAATATGTCGTTAAGTTTAATTCTCACCCTAAATGATCTTCAAGTAATTTATAATGACTCGTTTTAATTATTAACTTGTTTATTCATTATCCTTCAGGGTGACGCCATCAACTGTTTGTACTACGTATGTAGTGGAAGTATGGAGGTTCTCAAAGATGAACAAGTGGTCGCCATTCTAGGTAAGATCAAAATAATTTTGAGAAGCAACCTTCTTTTGGGCCGTTTGCATGCTGCTATTATGCTTATTATCAACCTTATTCTTATGTTCTTTTCCGTCGTTCGTTCTTATTCGTTTTCTCATTGGTCATATTCATGATATTTCAGTAAAACCTCACTAATTGAAATACCCCAGTGGATTGGACAATTATCCTTAGTAGCCGGTTTCCCGATTGCTGAGGAGTAACATAATGTATTTGATACAATAATTGGCCTCGAGCAATTTTGTGCCGATTTACACGGTTTTCCCGTTAAAAAGAGGAGATGGTAGCAGTAGTAGTAGTAATAGTAGTAGAAGTAGTAGTAGTAATAGTAGTAATAGAAGTAGTAGTAGTAGTGGTTGAAGTAATAGTAATAGTTAATGTAGAAGTAGTTGTAGTAGTAGTGATAGTAAAAGTAATAGTAGTTTTAATATTATTATTAGTAGTAATAGCAATAGTAGTAGAAGTATTAGTAGCAATAGTAGTATTTGATGAAGCAGTAGTAATATTATTATTAGTAGTAATAACAATAGTAGTAGAAGTA
The DNA here is from genome assembly GCA_031762895.1 of Corambe burchi. Taxonomy (NCBI): domain Eukaryota; kingdom Metazoa; phylum Mollusca; class Gastropoda; order Nudibranchia; family Onchidorididae; genus Corambe; species Corambe burchi. Next base: position 4,232 of record JAUEKR010002020.1, read on the forward strand.
TTAGTAGCAATAGTAGTAGTATTTGGTGAAGCAGTAGTAGAAGTAGTTGAAGTAATAGTAGTAGTTAATGTAATAGTAGTAATGGTAATAGTGGTTGATATAGAAGTAATAGTAGTAATACTAGTACTAGAAGTAGTTGTAGTAGTCGTAATTCAAGTAGTAGTAGTTGGTGTAGTAGTGGTAATAATAGTAAAAGTTGTGGGTGTAGTAGTAGTAATAGTAGTAGTAGTAGTAGCAGTAGTAGTAGTAGTAGTAGTAGTAGTAGTAGTAGTAGTAGAGGTAGTAGAAATAATAGTACAGTAGTAGGAGGAGTAAAAGTTGTAGTAGTAATAGAAAAATTGGCGGGAGCAATAGCAGTAGCTATAGAGCTATAATAGAAGAAGTAGAGACATCACCACTAACAGAAGACCTTTTAGATGTAGTAGTAGTAATAACAAAAGTAATAGTAATTAGTAGTGATAGTAGTATATATTACTAGAAACAGTAAGTAGTGGTGGTAATAATAGAAATGGTGGAAGTAGCAGTATTAGCTATAGAAGTAAGAGTAATAATAGACAGCATTAGCAGCAGCAGTAGCAGTAATAGCAGTAGTAGTCAATAATACCCCTTGCCTCATCAAACTATTGTTCACTGCATCCAGGCAAAGGTGACATCTTTGGATCCGACATGGATTTTGATGACCCAATTAGCATTTCCGGATGTGACGTCAGATCTCTGGCCTATTGTGAACTACTGTGTATCCAAGTCAAAGGACTCATCGATTCTCTCTTACTTTATCCAGACTACGCAGAAACTTTCGTTCACGACCTCCCTAACGATTTGACCTATAACCTTCGCGAAGGTCATGAAGATATAAGCGATGTAAGTATATTTGCTTCTTTTTATTTTCAATTGCTCAAATTAAATATGTTTCAACTAGATTGAAGATTGAGAATTACTATTGACGCACATGTCTTGCTTTTACAATCTATAAGTACATACTTAAGGATATAAGCATAACAAAATCGGTGAGCTGCACAACACCTCAAAACCGAGTCGATCAGGACAAAATATTTGATAACAATTCGTTATTACTAGATAACGACGGTGCCCATCAAAAGTCCTAACCGCACCGGTTGAGATTTGGTGTACGTTATCAATGACAATAATATTGAGCAGATACAGTGGTACTTTATGTTTAACGATATTGGAAGTAGCGAGATCTCGGTTTTAACGAGACATTTCAAATTCTCGTTTTTTTCCTCTCCTGGTAGAAAACCTGCTATAGCGAGGACGAACGATCTAATGACCGGGTATAACGAGCGCGTTTTAACTCGCTAGCACCCAAACGCGTCTATAGGAACCCATAATAACCCGTTTCAGGCATAATTTCTATCTGCGCCACCTACATACTCTGCGTGTGCGTGAGAAGGATAGAGAGAGAGAGGGAGAGAGGGAGAGAGAGAGAGAGAGTGAGAGAGAGATAGTTGTTTGAGTGCGTGGAGATACTGGGCACGTGAACACCCCCCCCCCTTCCCATTGATAAACAAGTGTGTAGAACTTGACAATTGATATCTCGGATAGAGCGATGATTTATTCGCTAAATCCGAGTTGCACTGTATTTCTCCAACTCGGCTCGGCCTTGAAGGACGGTGCGGCTGGACGCTCTTGGTTTTTGGTGTGTCATCTGTTTAAGACATTGAAGGTGATTTTTGCTATAGTAGTTGATTTTAGTGCATCTTCAAGTCTTGTACAGTTATTGTGCTTTTTTACTTGAGTTTTTGTTCTGTTTCATTGTTTTATGTTTGTTTGGGGTGTAATTTTATTAATGCTAATATATAATTGCATTAGTAAAATGATAATCGTATGGGGTTGTTTTGTGGTTGTTTTTCTCAATCATTATTGTCATTATTGTTATTATCATCCATTGTCTTCTTCATCAAAATCATCATTTTCTTTTTCAATTTCATTTATTAGGATGAATCGTCGACGGCAGCTCCCGTCATTACTCTACCTTCAATCTCAGAAGATGAAGAAGAGGATGACGATGACGATAACAATAATGATGAAGAAACGAGTTCTAAAGAGAGGCTCAAAACACTCGGTGGTTGGGCCGGAGGAGGAGGAGCAACGATAAATCGATCAATTGATGATGAGGACGACGATGTTACGAAAGGTGGTCAATTTTCACCTCTCCTCGCATCGACAGGTTCACGCAATGACCATGCTAGTGAGTGGATGTCCGGCAGGGGGAGATTACCTAATGGGCATATCGCTTCGGCCATCAGGTTAGTTGTCTTCGTTACTCTTTAGTTAAGCTCATAAACATTGTTACAATGAGGGGAAATGCGTTATCGAAGTGTTATGTAATATTCTTATTATTGAATCATAACAATTTTTTAATTTGGTTTTCTTCTCTATACAGGGATATGTGCAAATTACCATAGGTGCGCATAATATAATAGGTGTGAATGTTAATATCATGTTTATTTTGTCGCTGGATTTTTTTGTTCATTTCTTTTTTGTTACAGAGAGAGGTCTTTATAGCATTAATTTTATTTTATTTGATTTTCTTTTCTTCATATATATGTGTGTGTGGGTGTTAATATATTTGTTTTGTTGGTTGGATATTTTTGTGTCTTTTTGTTGTTGTATGTTTTGCCTGTTCATTAGCATAGTTATTTTATATGCTTTTTTATACATAGCATGTACGTATATGTGTGAGTGTGATATATTTTGGGTTATTATTTCATGGTTTGTGGAGGGTTTTTTTCTCCTTTGTTTCGTTTCTTCTTGTTTTCGTCAAGGTTTTCTTCTATTTCGTTTTGTTTGATTTTTTTTCTTTGTTTGTTTGTTTTTTTGTCTATTATATTTTCGGTGAGGAGCGAGGGGTTGTTATTTGTTATTGAGTTTGGTTGCTTGTTTGTTGTTCATTGGGTCTTTACTTTGAAAGGAGTGAGGAGGGTTGGTATCACAATATGCACTGTTACAATTAATTTATGACCTGCTATTTAACACCAACAAATGCTTAACCATAGTTGCATTCAATTGCATTGCATTGTTATTTATGTATTTCCATCATGTTATAGAATGCAGTGATAGTGTTAATGTATTGTCTGTTTGCGTTTATATTGTAATGCATAAATCCACGGTATAATAATGGAATGCATACTATATTGTAAGAAGTAATGCTGTTTTAGTTAGTTCAAAGCTGTAAAATATCATTCAAATGCTTCCTAGGGCTTTAAATTTATTGTTATGAAGAACCCTGCTTTGAAGCAGCCGCACTGTCTTGTAGTCTAATACACAGTCTATTTGCATGATAAATATCGGTATAATGCAGGGTGATTTTGTTTTCTTCTATTTCATGATAAAGAGTTTGTATAAGATCAAAAAGTATTTAGTCTAGCGATACACAGTGCTCTTCTTTTTTTCTTTTTTTTTTTTGGTCTGTTTTATTTTAATTGGCTGCAGAATTAATTCCAAATATTACGTCATATTAAATAATGTACGTTAATTATTAGTTTTAGTTCAAGATTGATAGTAATCATCGGATGTTTTATTTAAGTTTTCAAGAAATTATATAGGCAAATCACTACACAATTCGATGCACGCACCCCTTCTAGTCTAGACCTCTAGGTCTGCTGTTAGCTTCCTCAATCCTTTTACTATCATTTTGTTTTCATTCTGGCAAGGTAATTAAACGGTAGAGAAAATATCAAGCAAGAATATGACAAGTAATATTTTGACGGGTGATAGTCATTACTCAGTTCTCATAGAGGGATCATTAAATGATTGGATAACTACCGATACGAGTCAGATGTGATTGAGTAATCATTCAATACAGTAGCAATTTGATTATAATTGTCTTCTTAATTAAGATAAACTGTAGATTCTTTGCAGTTTGAGGAAAAGGTATTGTAATGCGCAATTCGAGAACTGAATAGTGGGTGATACTATTATTGGGATAATATCATATACTTCTATGAATAGCTACATGCTAGTTTTTCAAAGATATTGAGCAAAACACTGAATGGACATAAACGCGATTGGTATCATACAAATTTTGGATAAATGCTACAGACCTTGCAAAAATCAACGTATCGCAAGAAAAAATACTTTTCGAGCTACCGGTGTTCAAATTATTTATCCGGAAATAGAAAAACACCCTGTATATGAAATATAATGCAACGATATTATGTCACAAATGCAATAGAATGATTAGACCTATATGTCAATTGCAATGTTGTAATGTTATCGTTGTAACATCGAGCTCATGTTGTATATAAAGTGCCGTGTACCACAGCACTGACATTTGATATTATTGGTAAAAACTGGTTACTTTCGCTTTCATTTCATCTACCATTCATTTTTGTCGGGGAAAAATTACAAATGTGGCGTTATTCAATGATCACGTTTGTTTATTGCGGTATGTTTATTTTGGTGTTTCTGACACCCCATCGTCATTTCCTGACTGTTTGATATTCATGGCTAAACTTCTGAAAAAAATAATTTTTAAATAGAATTTGTAAATTTACAAAAAGAGACACCCTTTTTTAAAACGCTAATTATTTGACTCAAATATACGAAAATAACATGTGATTAAAATCTTCTTGCGACGCATTCTTTTCGGCGTAAAATGATACCCGAATCAAGATCAACAGACATAAATTGTCCAAAGTAAGAGATAAAAACGACAGTCATATTGAAAAGGTATCCAAATTGAAACTATGTCCGAATTACCACTACAAAAATTGAAACTTTATTATTGTAATTTCCCATCTAGTCATAGCTATGTCTTATGATGATGTATGATTTCAATTATTAATGCATTATGAACTGTAGCAATATGATAAATATTAGACCAGACCAATGTCATTCTTATGTCCTAATTTCTTTTACCCTAGTATGAAATTAGCCAGTCAGCAATCCAAGATAAAACGATGGATAAGTAAAGCTAGGAAGAGGTATTCTTCAAGTATTAGCACAGCACTATCTTTTATAAATATTTTCTCGCCCCTGTTTTATATTCAATTTTTCCACTTTTCTATTTGAATGTTTTCCAATTCAATAGGACATAAGACCTTTCTTTTTATTTGTATATTGATTATGCACTTTATTTTGGAGAAATTTTATTATGTGGTTGTTTTTTTTTAATTCGTGTTGCGTAATATTTTGTCATTGTGGTTTTATCTTTAATTATTTCACTTGGTAATACTATTAATTATATTGAATTTGATTGAAATCTTACGAAAATCAGTAGTGGGCGTTTTTGTTTCGCAGTGGAGAAGGAAATTTTGACTGTCGTACCCATTAAGGCAAGAGCATTGGTTATATTTAGATAGCAGGACGTTTAAACAGTCTGACTTATTTGACAAAAGGCTTGACAAAAACGTCACCTCAGAATACTAATAATATATTATGCCCACTTCCGGAATGTTATGATGTAGAATCATAGATATTATAGTATGTACATAATATCGCATGCGGTGTAGCTTTTATTAATAACAACGTCAGCATCTCGCCATATCTAGAATCATTTAATAACAATTCGATCTATATCTTCGTTTTTTAGTAAGATTTAACAACAACTGAAAGAGTGTTTACTCATAATAGGTATTAGTGGGCATAGAACAATTATATTCTGAGGCAACAAAACCGAAATGTTGGTGCAGGAAATCCCTATTATCCGTTAACATAATGTTACGCATCGCACTTTGATATAATGGAAAAACACATCAATTAAGCACAAGTATCTATCGATTAAAGTATCTTGCATTTACGCCATTTCATCAAGATGATTATCCCCAATTTCGTCTAGTCCATCTTGTGTCTATTTATAAGAGTTGAAAAAAAGATAAACGGTGTATATGTCTATGAAATATTATAAGTAGTTACTTAAATTAAGGTAATACAATCATAATTATTGCAATTTTTCTTTACATTATTTTTAAACTGCCTTCGTATCACCCTAGAATATCTAAATAACGAACTAAATCATTATGAATCTGAATAACAGTAAAAAGCACTGCCTGACTTAATTATACTTTTTATTTAAACAATAATAAAATGCATAAATCAAGCCATAGATCTAAAACTAGTCTTAAATATTTTCATTGAACTGATTTATATATGTATAATAAATAGTGAGCTACAGTTAGATCTTTGAGATAATATCTACAATGACACAAGTAATAATATATTTTCAGATGATTCCTATAACGTAATGCCTAATCAAGCAATAGTTAAAATTGATTCTTTTAATAGTCTTATTATTTTCTTGAATGTTTAATTATGTTGTTGTAGGATATTCGTCCCTTTTTATCTATTTTTAGCACGACTAGCATGTTATATTGCGTCAGCTGATTGTGTCTTTATTTATTTTTTTTTGTAGATGAAGTAAAGATGGTAGTAAGGTATTGTTGTTAAATCTTAGATATGTATAGCCGAGTTGTGATAAGAAGCAGATAAAAATCGATAATTTTCGAGTTAATGCAATACAGAACCAAAAAGAAGAAGAGTTATTTTATTTGAAAATGGTTAAAATGCATCTATCGAATGATACCGAATGATACTGTCGTGAATGAAGAGCAACGCCTTCAACAGATAAACGATTTGATCTCGTCGGCGGTGGATTCGAGTACCATTCCAACAGTTCATAAAATTTCCTTCCTTTAGATTGCTTATATATTGCGCTTACATGAGATTGTTGGGTTTATTCTTATTCCTGTCTCTGAATTTATGAATTTAATTACCCGTGGTGTCATATTTTTCAATAGGTTAGACTGATAAGCATCCCTATTTATTTTTATTTTTTCTATCTTTGCATGTTTTTATAATCATTGAAGCACATCATGATGTCGGTATTTTTGAATGTGTATATCATGCCATCAGATTTCATCATTGAAGTTGTATATCATGTCTTTCTTAATTGTATTCTCATTTTTATGCGCATGCATTTATTTTTATGTGGATGTACAACCTAAGACTAACTAAATTACTTAATGTTTTTGACTGATTTGAGGAATTTCGTTCCACCATGCCAAAAGTGAGCAGTTTTTCAATATTGATACAATTAAAGTAATGCATATCATGGTATTAAAACATAACACCACCGATAAAAATGCTTCTATGATTTATATACGTTGATAACCGTTTTTAAATTTGTTCAATATTTTTGCATGCTTTCATTGTTAGCGTAGACGTAGTACATGTTATTGTTATTGAAGCGCTTTTGAGGAAAGGCGCGTACAAATGCCATTTATTATTATTATTATTATTATTATTATTATTATTATTATTATTATTATTATTATTATTATTATT
>JAUEKR010002131.1:0-11535 GCA_031762895.1 Corambe burchi
CATTAAAAAAGAGCATATGCGACGGTCTTCGATTTCACCGTGGTAAAAGTCAATACCGATCACATAAGTGATTATACGATTGAAAAGTTGAATCAGAAAAAGACGAAGTATCCGACGATCGGAAAATCGGTATAAAATCGGTATGTGAGACAAATCGGTATAAAAATCGGTACCGCCCAAAGTTTTGAGGAAAAATCGGTATAATACCGATTGTATAGGTGGCAAGTCTGTGATTGTAATTCCAAACTCATGTTATCTTTTTTTTTTGTTTTGTTTGCAGGCTATCAAACACACTTGTCCAATCGTCCTCATAATCAGGATTTTTGATCATTGAATGGGATTGGATGAGTCAAGGCTGGTGAACTGTGGGAATCTATTTATATCTGACGAATGAGTGAGCACAACTGAATTGAATGAACGGTTACTTCTATCTCCTTGAATCATCAATATCATCATTTTTTTTTTTTTATTAGCGTTTAAAAATACTATTGCTTATAAAATCTATCATGTTTATCAAATTATTCCTATGAATTATAATTGCTGATATCATCACTTTATATTATTGTGGTTATTGAATATATTAATGCATTTCATTGACGACATGTTGTATGAGACAAAAGTAATCAGTCATTGTTTTTCATTTTTGTTTTTTTAAGCAAGTTTTTCACATTCGTTTATGACCTGTTCAATAGATTCCATTAAATTGATGAAAATATTTGTCTGTTTATTGTCACTATATGACTGGATTGAATTCGCTGAACATGAGCAACTGGTTTGTTTAGGTTGCAATAAATTCCATCGTACAAATCCTGATGTTTAAATTTTACGTGAATTTGATGTAGTGGGCTTATTGTATTCCATCTAGTTATTTTATTATCTACTAAATGTTCCATTCTTTTTATATCATGTAAATATTATCTTTGTCTTTAATTTATTAACTTCATATTTTTCTGAATGTGTATTTCTAGCCTTCATGAGCGTATGCTGATATCTATTGAATCATATATTTATTTTATTCTTTGTTTTAATCTTATTTTTGTTTTATTTCTTTTCTTTTTTTTCTTGTGTAAAATTCTTTTTAACTTATATTTTATTTAATATATTTGAATTCAACTCCTGACAATTCTCTCATTCATTATAATTGTCACTGTTGTGAAGTATATTGCCACATAATTTTTATTGGTGATTGAATTAGTGATATTTGTATGTGTGTTGGTTGGGTGTTTGGTGTTCAACATTGAGATCAAATTTTCAATTGAAAAAATAGTAGTATTATGTATTAAGGAAAAATGTATGGAGATATGTATGTGGGATAGAGAAATGAAGAGTGTATGGGAGAATAATGTGCACACCAATAATTGGAATATTACCTGAAGAAGATGAGATTTTGTTAAACAGTGTATTTAGATATTTACTTCATGTGATATTGTTGTGAATGTCTCTGTATATGATCTATATGGTTATATTATGTATGTATATCTGGATGTTGTTTTATATTAATGTTTACCTTTATTCAAAGTATTGTTCTGTTTTTATGAATGGGGGAAAGGAATCAATGAATGCATTTTATTTCCATTTAATAATCATCGGGAAATCAATTTAGTTGGGTTGCTTTTTGTTTTGTTTTATTTTAAATATATAATGTATGAAATGGTGTTATTGCAATTTTTTTCTCTATCAAATGCTGATTGAACCTTTTGGTTGTTTTTTTTTTTTTAAATGATTTAGCGTACAATTTAGGAAACATGAATCATGCTACTCTTTGGTTTCAATTTCATTTTGAAGAATTTTTTGTCAATCACTTGCATGATGTCTTATTGATTTAGATTACTTTGATCTAATCAATTCACTCTAATTGTCTATTGAACCTTAAAATATCATTTTGCTATTCCCACTTCCTGATATAATTTTTTCCTTCTGTTTTTACAAAAATATTTATGGTACCTTGTTTGTTTAGGACATGTAGATTTTATTTAAGCTTAATTTATTTTCAATTTTTTCATTTTATTTAATTTTTTTAATTTTTTTAAATTTATGCTCTTCTTTGTTTTAGGAATGTTTTTCCAATGATGTTAGTTGCATATAAATTGTTTTTATTAAAAAGAAATTAATTTGATTAAGTGCATATGAAAAACAAGGGGTGTTCTGTGTTTACATTTAGGCCTAAAGACATTAAAAATGACATGTATGCTTTAAGTCACTTACTAAGAGCTGCCATTGAGACAATGTTTGGAAATTCGTACTTAGTCAAAATTATATTAAAAAGTAACTTAGTCAGTTGGCAAAATAAAAGGCGAGGTTTTAAAAAATTTAATCTTGCTGTTTGTGAGATATCAGCAGTATTTATTTAGCTTTTATTAACAAGTTTATTCCATTAATAATTGTTAATTCATTTTCCCCTTCATCTTTTTTTAATAAAGCATTTTATGTAACTGGGTATAGATACAGCAACTTCACTTGCAGCTAATTTGGTTGCAGTGATGATTTTATCAAGAAACGGACCCTATACAGTGATGCTATATTCAGTTGTAAGAAACATCAGCTGTAGAGATCCTTTTTCTATTTTATCTTTTTCATATATATATATTTATTATTATTTTTTTTGTAAGGCATATTTTAGAGGAAATTATTCACTATTGTTATTCAGTACTGAGTTTATATATAGCTACCATATTTAAGTATGTTTGAATAATTATTATTATTATGAATATTTTTATTATGCAATGTCTTTATTCGAATCTTATTATCTTGTTTATTTTTCATGAATTAAACATTGTGTGATGAAACAAATTTTATCATAGTATTTGATGTTTTGATTACTGTGTACTTTCTGAGAGCGTCTTCTTTGTTTTTAGTTTATTACACATAACTGGGTTTTATTTCTGTGTGGGGCCATAATCTGTCATCATGATTTTTCGTGGCCGCAATGGCAAATTTAATCATTTTTCTTTCTGATTTGTACTTGAGGGACTTTTTGTGTGCAACTTTAAATCAATGTAATATACCTGGTCTTCGGGGATGAAAAAAAATTATCTGATTTAGAAAATTTGCGGTTTTCCAATTTTTATCGCAAAATGTGGGAAACAGCAATTTTTTGTGGTAAAATTTTCGGTTTCAGATGGCGATTTTCCATGATGACAGCATAATTAAGGTGGATAAAAATTGCTATAGACTTCTATACTTTAAAAAACAAGCTTCCCGTCACTTAGAACAAATTTCACTTAGGCCACTTTCGTTTCATAGAGTGAGTCTGAAGTAAAAATGGAGATTTTTCTAGTATTTGGTGGATAAAACTTGCCCATAGGCCTCTATTGTATAGTAAAAAAAAAGTTTCCAGTTGCTTTTGCAAAAGTTAACTATGGCCTCTTTCATTTCTAAAGGCAATTAAAAAGTTACCGAAAGCTTAACAATTCCAGCTTCTCTATGGCCAAGTTTTAAGTCTTTGGTTAATTTTCAGTTAGTCACTGCAGTTGACTTGAAGCGATTTTCGATCCTTTTTTCCATTGAAAGTGGCTCGAATGCATCAATATAAAATTTGACGGTTGAAGAAAACTTTTAATGTAACGATCCCTTTTTTTGGGTCCCCCAATGACATTTCTACAAGTGTATTAGGCTACATCAGAATTTGAGGAAGGATTTATGCATTAGGTCTCTACCAATGTGAACAGATTTTACAAATGGATACCATGCAACCTCCACGAAATAATTCCTGGATAATATCAATTTTATCTTGTCCTAATTTTTCTTCATATATCAGTTAGCATTGCAAATGTCAGAATAATGACATAATTGCCTGGTCTCCAGCTTTGTGTTTTTGCAGAGATCACACAGTAATTTTTAACATAAACTTTATACAGAAGTAATTTAATGAAATATTGTACCTCACGCTAATAATTTAAAAGAATTGATGTACTGGTACCATACTCATATATACAGTGGAAGCTCCTGATACGACATGGCCTGGGATCACAAAATTATGTCATTATCAATATAATAGATGTCATTATTTGGTGGTTCTTCATTATTAATAATTATAGTTATAGTATAATCAAATTAGGGAGCATGTCAATGGTGTTGACTTCATTTGTAGTGAACTCAGCTATAGCAATTTTTTGATGTAGCGAGTTTTTTTTGCCCCCCTCCAACAACATGCTACAAGTGTTTGTGTTAACTGTTTGTGGTAGTTATTCAGAGGTGCTAAAAACATAAAGTTGCACTGATAGTATTGCCGCTGTAACTAAATTACATTGTAATTTATCAACATTAAAACAAAGTCAAATGAGAAACAACTCGACCCTTAATACTGGGTTTCAAAACTACAATTTTTTTTATTGTTTTATTCATTAGTCTAAGATAATGGACAGAGTGGTGGCCTAGATCACTAAACTTAAACTTTTACTGGTCTCAAAACCGTTCTGACTATGAAAACAATACAAGTGGTACATGATGCAATGAATTCATCAGCAAACGTTGGAGATGGTAGATAGGATATACTAATAGTTTTGTGTGCAGGATGTACAAACACACGGGAGAAGTTTTGGGAAGCAAAGAACAGTGAAAGAAGTTTTTAATTAGAATAGGAGTAGTTGTTGGTTTCTATTCTAGAAAACAAAGTATCCCTTTTCATATATTTCTGTTCCTCATTTTTCTCCCATCTTATCTCTTTCCCCATGATTTATCGTGTTTCTTTGTATAGATGGTTAGTACACATTTATATTTCATACAATGATTACTATGATGTTATGATTAATGTGATGTTATAAATTAAGATGGCAAGTTAAATTATATTCCAAAGCATTTGATCGTACTTGGGCATTGTCATTGGTGGTGGAATTTTAGTACTCGCAAAGCTTCAAAATATATCTCATGGTTTAGGAGATAGATGAAGATAAAAAAGAAAGAGAACGTATAAGGATATTATAATCTTTCACTATTCTCTGCAAGTGATTCACCTCTCCCGTGAGGTGTGATATAGAGTATAGTACGAAAAATTAAATACAAAAGGCATGAATGGCAAATAAACAATGGGTAATTAGAAAACATAATAATTATAATAATATAATAACGTAAAGTGGGCAAAAATGGAGAGGAAGTAATTTGATTCAAGAAGATAGATTAAATTAAACATACGTAATAATAATTATGTACGACACCAACCACTCCCATCTTTATCAATATCACATTAACAAAAGACAGACTAAGCCTGAAATACAATTCAAGGCAGACTGGACAATCTTGGGGATTTAAATTCAAAACCACACGACAGTCATTCAAAATAACCTTCAGACAAATACACAAAATAAGTACAAACACACAGAATGGAAGGAGAAAATCAATCATTTTCATAGTTTTAAATACAAGAGCTCACTCATAACACATAACAGACAGAAATAAAGTTAAAATGGTCATTTTGATTCAATGACAGTAAAAATAACATCAACTTTCATATTTGATATTGTAAATAAAAAGAATTGTGTTTATAATGCACAAACCCTCTAAGGCAACCTCTAAATCTACAGTTATTTGATAACAATAACATGGTGATTTCAATCTTTCCAGTAAAACTGTTATATGGTATACAGAATTTTAAAAAATAAGGTTTTCAAGGAAATATCACCAAACTGACAAAGGAGTGGACGAAAATTTTAAAGAAAAATAGGATCGTGATATACATTTTAAATTTTAACATATATTGCTTTTTCTTTATTGGCTCCTTTTAAATCCAAAGCTTCATTGAAAAAACTTCATTCAAAACTTTCATTTATGATGCTTTTCATAATCCACTCAAGCTTTGAAATAATATTTTTACTGTGCAACAAATTTGCTGTTACAGCAAATATAAGATATAAGAGGGAGTTAAAATTTGTTTATTATCTATATGCACTATAATAAAGATTTTATCCTATTTCATATTTTTTATTAAGTAATGTTGACAAAATTGATAAAATAAATAATATAAATATGTATATTACACTACAACAGTTTTTGATTAAATAAATATTATGAGTTGAAATTTATTTAGACAGGGGAAAAAATTGACATGTTAGCTAAATAAATTATATTTAATCAGTTGTTACAATTGCATTAGCTTTGATATTGCATTTAACTGCAAATGGTTTGCATTATTTTAATAAGATACTATAATTAAAATAAGCAATATGAGGGAAACTCATCAACGAACAAAAAAATAATCAATTTTAAAAGCCAATATTAAGTCAAGCTAGTGTAAATACAGTACTGTAAATGCAATACAATATGCTATGGCTTCAAATGTAATGTTGATATTAATCAACGGAAAAGAAAAACAAATAGCTATAAAAATTACTGACAACTTGGCGCAAAGTTTCAAAATAAGTTAAAAATATAAAGTCAAGTAAAGTATCTAAGCATAAAATTATATAATTATGATAGATATTAATTGTAAATTAGTATAATATTGAATAAAAAATCTAAGTCTAACTCTCATTCTCAATAGCTGGTGCATCTTCGTCACCTTCCTGTTTATCTTTTGACTTCAACTCATCACGCCAATGTACGTTGCTCTTGTCCGGCTGTAATGGAAAAGAGATTTAATCAAGTTACGTTAAATATGAAAAAGTAAGAACACAAACATTTTATACAAATCATTTGTTCATACATTTAAGTCTAAGAGATTGGTGCCATATTTTATCAGCTATAATGAAAAAAACTAAAAAAATAAAAACAACTCAAGAAAATATAAAGGTTGATTAAGCTTTACTATTTTAAAACAACAAGCTTGATTTAAGTGGAAAAGAAACTAAAAATACAACCAAAAGAAAAATCATGAAACTTAAAAATAAATTAAGTGTAAAATACAAATTAAATGTTTATAATGTGAATACAAATTGAACAAATGAAAACAAAATCATACATACAGGGCAACTTCCGGATAAAGATAAGCTCAGTATTAGAGGATTATGTTGCTATTTGGAGGAGCTCTTATTAGAAGGCTTTTTTATATATATTTTTTTATAATTGTGTGACCAATCACTTGGAGTCAGTTTGGATTGTCTAAGCTATAAAATGGATTGTGTCAAACTATGGTTACATTTTTTCCATTCTTTCCATAAATTAAGTGCCTTGAGCTAAAATTTTATGATAGATGCGGCGCTATAGAAATGTCCATCATTATTAATTAATATCAACATTTCAATATCGCATCAACATTAAGCTTCTAATATACCTTTTTTCTATCAATTTTTGTTATTTGAACAATTAACATATTGATACCGACAATATATTTTGGTAAACTTTAACTGCAATTTTCTCAGAGTGCATTTATGATTGAGTTATGTTTAAATAGAAATAAAATGATCAACTGATAAGCTTTGGATTTAAAATTGGTTTTATTTGAAAGAGACACTATCACATATTATGTTGATACCAATAATTTAAAATCTATTTATGCTCATTGTGTGCCGACTCATGACTGGTCACATAAAGAGAAAAACAAACTCAAATCCATAGAAAAGAGATAACAAAAACCAACTTTTGTATCAAATCAAGGGCCCATCTCTGTTCAGAGGTGTTGTTATCCGGAAGTTACGCTGTAATAAGTGAAGCTCCAAATGCATGTTATTATTTCTTGCAGATGCATTGGATATTTCTTTTAACCTTACAGCTACAATCTTTGCGGAAATACCTACAAATCTCACTTCATTTAGATTATATTGAATCTTTGTTTATGATAAACAATAATTGGAACATAAAACGCTAAGCACATTTTGAGAACAGAAAATATTAATCTTCCTTGAAACAAACAAACAAAAAAATAAAACATAGAGCAGTGAGACAGGTGGTGCTGAAAATACATTGAAAATAATAAGCAAAACAAAAATGTTATTACAACAAGCATCAACCAAGGTGCAATAATCGACAAATACTGTTTGATAAAAACATGCACCATAAATTTCATCTACTAAACCACACAATTTGTTTTTCCTTGTACTATCAATTTACCCAAACTAAAGTTATTCTCATGATTTATTATTTTTACTTTTCAAGTCTATTTACAACTTCAGTTTATAAAACATATCAGCTGGTTTGAAATGGCAGAACAAGTATTCTCATGTTAGACCAAAGACAGTTTTCCAAATAATTAGCATCTGATTTCATATTACTAAAGATTAATGTATCATTTTGTACAATAATCTGAATGATTTTTAATCAATACAAAACTACTACTTAATACATAGTTAAATTGCACCATGACTACAGTTTTTAAATGTTATTTTTTCCATTAGCTTAATAATGGTAATTATTTCCCCCAACATTTACATACTTCTCTCTGTTAATTTCAATAACACTTACATTATTCATAAATCTTACAAACTAAAGTTAACAGAATCTGATTGAAAGATGGACTCAATTAAAGAACATTTTTGCTGTAATAGTTCTCTGAAAAAAGTTACAATATGTAATATATACACTGTTAACAGTAAAAGAAGTGTGGTTTATTACTTGGACTTGGATATAATATAAAGAGTGTTTTTCATAATAATTAATCTCTATCTATATTAATATCAATTGCAATACAAGTTATTTTAAATTTAAAAAATTAACCATGATAGAAATTATGTGTTTGTATAAAACTATTGCTTAAATAATTAAAGATCAGATAAAAAGTTCAAAGAACTTGTTTTATAAAATAAAAGAATTTGGTAAGTTTAGACAAAACTCATGAAAAATTTATGAGATATCAATCCCTAATGCTGTAATCTTTATTCATAATTTTCCTTAAACAAATATCTATCACTTTGGATTGAATTGATGCACCCAAATTTATGGTACATATTTGTTGAAAGATTGGGGTAGAAATATTGATAAACATGCTGCCGGGTTATAACTGTAGAAAATTATTTAGCATGGTTGATTCTGACAAAAGGAAAAGAATATAAACCAACAAATGACAACATTTAAATAGTAATGGTAGTAATATGATGATAATGAAGTTGACAATCGTAATTACAAGAATGATAATGGTGTATGATGATGCTGATAATGATCAAAATAAAGATGCTTTTAACTTCTTTGCCTCGCAAAAGATAGCCACTTTTATTGACAATGATTCTTGGTAAGGAAAAAGGCAGCATAATATTACAAGGAAATCAAATTTCTTGGCTAGATTGGATTGATTGGATAGGATTCATTTGTATTTATATGGGTCACCTACTACTTAGCGTTGCATTTCCATTTCTTGAAAAGACAAAGAAGCTCAATGGTGATGAGCAGGCTGAAAAAATGATTTATCATGGATAGAATAAATAAGAGGGGATCATTAGCACAAGG
The DNA here is from genome assembly GCA_031762895.1 of Corambe burchi. Classification (NCBI taxonomy): domain Eukaryota; kingdom Metazoa; phylum Mollusca; class Gastropoda; order Nudibranchia; family Onchidorididae; genus Corambe; species Corambe burchi. The sequence goes on from JAUEKR010002131.1 coordinate 9,310, forward strand.
CAGTGGCAGGTATAATTGTTTTATTCTTGCTTGATTTGGTTTTACCAAACTAAGTTAATGTGCCATTCCTAAAAATGTAGATATATTATGTATGTATGGATGTGCATGCTTGCATGTATGTATGTATGTATGTATGTATGTATGTATGTATGTATAATCATTTAATTAACAAATACCTGCCAGCCAACAATGGATAACAAGTTCTAAGATGAATGACTCAGAAAAGAGACAAGACTTTGAGTAAGTTATAATTAGCATCTGATAATTTACTAGAAACATTTTCAACTGAAAAAGCACATGAATTGAAATAAACAACACATTATCAAAAAACTTAAACTAAAAGTAAGAATAAGACTTGCAAGGTTAAACTAAAAGGAAATAAGTGGCACAAACAAAGACATAACTTTCAAAACTAACAAAAAATTAAACTTAAAAAATTATAAATGAAATAGCTACATAAGTGACATCAATTTAAAAAGAAAGGAAACTAAATATCTCATGAAAATAATGATACATAAAAAAACATGCAGTGATGTATCTATAAAGCTTATTATCATATGGGGAAATGCACTATAGATATGTTATTTATTATTATACAGTGAATTAATATGCAAAATGAAGAATGCCTAGATGTTGATTTGAAAAATGAAAAATGACACCTGTAATATGAAATAGATAAATAAATCAACTTCATGAGCTAAATGGAAATCAAATCTAAGGATCTTAAAAACACTACAAGAAACCTTTTTTACTTAATAATTAAAAAAAAAGGTAAGTTATCAAATGAATTGTTCATACAAATCAATTTCTCTCCTTTAAAAATTGACAAAAGACAAAACAATGTCAATTAAAAACCAAACCAAATTAATTTTGAACATTATTACCATATCGTCCCTATTAAGCGCACCGACACAAATAAGAACACCCCATAGAAAATGGCAGTTAACAAATCCAAGATATGTAACAAACCATCCTCAAAACACTGTAAGTTGCTTTGAAAAGTTAAATTATTAGTGTATAGAATACCTTTTCTGTTCATCTAGTCTAAATGTATATATCAAGTGGTAGAAAGAGATAACATTAATGTGTCTAGATCTAGTCGATCACATTGCGATCTTAACATATAGACTAGCCTAGATGTAAACATTCTATACTATATATTACTGATTCTAGGAATAGATAAATAATTACAGCAGTTTCAATATATTTTTGCTTAACAAATAACCAAATCCCAAGACACAATTTTCTAAGCGGATGGTGCTCTTAATATGGATAATACGGTAGCTTCGATTTTACCAATATTTTTTTCACTCTTAACTATTTCCCAATTTTCTTATAAACTATAAACGCTTGATGTATTTTTTGCCTGCTGGTAGATGAACAATGATGATGATGACTATAGCAACATTGTTGTTTGTGGTTTGACAACAATAAAGGATAAAGAGTCAGTCAAGCTATTACTAAACTTTGGACAACGATCAATACAGAATAAAAGTATAACTGGTTGCTTTTAATTCTAAAGATTAGAGTGAAGTAAGTAACGTTACCGCTTTTTCCTTCTTCGGGTAACAATATATGGAGAGAATTCATAATCAATAGAAAAGATTAGTTCTTGCATACATATTTCTTTCAACATTATTGCAATAAGGCCTCATAAAATCATCCTATGTATCTATTATATAGATATATTTTTCTTTTTCTTTCTTCTTTTATCGTCTTTACTAATGAAAATGTCACATACATTTGAAATTCAAAATAATGAAAGATTTACTATGGTGCACATACTTCATCAATAATTGCCATATAGCAGAAGATATCAGGAAAAATTTTCATGATAATGATAGGCATTTCCATACATCAATTACCGTACCTCATCATAATAAAAAAAGAATAATTCATTGGTGATATGTATCAAATGAAAAAGATATGAACTCATCTATCTACTGTAAAATTTGCTGAATTCCAAATTGATCTGATAACACATCAGCTAAAGGATTTCTAAGAAGAACACAAATTTTAGTTTTGAAGAACAATCGAGAAAAATTGTATATGATATCATCCACTTAATCCAATTTTTTTTCAGATTTCGATCTATATACGCTAATAATAACCACATTGGATAAGAATAAATAAAGTATCATTATCTCTCATTAATGTAAAACAGAAAGTATCAGAGATATTCATGCTAAGACTTCTACTAAGAATGAATAAAGTCATGGAGTGTTT
>JAUEKR010002354.1:0-11528 GCA_031762895.1 Corambe burchi
CTCTCTCTCTCTCTCTCTCTCTCTCTCTCTCTCTCTCTCTCTCTCTCTCTCTCTCTCTCTCTCTCTCTCTCTAGATTATATAAGTCTATTTTTTTAAAAACATATGAGGGTATAATAAATTTAAGTTTATGTTTGGTTGACCGTATTTTTTCGTATGATACAGATATCTTGCGATAACTATGAATTATGATGAAAATGTGTTTTCTTTTTCATTTTTTTTTTTCTGTTCTTTTTGTTTGGTAACTATTTGATTCGTTTTTGTCCCTTCGTTTGTTTATTACTATTATATGCTATATCAACGATGTTATCTTACTTGCAAGGCATTGACAATTGTCTTCATTTTATTTTCTCCCAGCATGAAGACATTTATTTCTGTGCCATTTTCCTCTTCATCTGAATGCGTCAGGGCAAAGGTTACTCTAGGAGGCTGCCTGGGTTTGATCTCGCCTTCACAGCTTAGCTTTTTCCTCCCAATGAATAAGTATGAAGACTGAAAAATAAATGATTGACACAAATCGCTTACAATTTTATAAAGCTTTAGTGGAAAATGACCGGTACAATAAGTTTTAACTCTATATAGGGGCTAAGCTACTGATAAAACTTTTTTTTGTTAATATTGCATATTGAGCAAAATCCTTCACACACAATATATATTAAAACGTGAAACTAAGATATATGAAATAATTTTATAATAAATGTTACAGCTATAATGCCTTCATTTTAATAATATTCATACTGATACCATACATACATATAATCTAAAAAGAAGGCATGGAAAGCAAAACCACATAGTGGCCATAAATACTTTGTCATATGGCATACTCTAGTTCATAGGGTTGATAGCAGGTTGAATTGAACCATAAATACCCTATATATTAATAGTATAAAGTTTAATCACATAATACTGAGCAAAAAAATTCACCTTTCCTTCCATACTGATGTTCCCATCAGCACTAATGCCACTTTTCCCCATATTGACATCCAATGTGATGTTAAAATCAAACAATGAGCCTTCAGAGCTGGTCTGGTACTCAAGAACACCATTTTTCAGTGAAGTCAGCTCTGGAAAAAGTAAACAAGTATAACAATTATTTCACTTATGATGGACCTATTCTTCAAAATTTGTTCCTGCATACTGAAGTTTTTAACTCTTTTTCAAAAAGAATTTGTAAAAAATTATTTTAAAATCATGGAATTTTAAATGAAACTGAAAGTTTTCTTCTATGCAGCAATAAGAGAATTGAGAAAGTATAATGACAACTTATGACTCCATAACAATTTTATTGAATGTGTCTGCACAGCTTTAGAAATGTTAAGGCACTGAGATGGCCAAGACCGATTAATTTTGTTTATAGATCAAGAGAAATTGTGTCAAAAGAAAAGTTTCAAACTGATTGGAATGCAAATCTAAACAAGAACGAAGCAATAGTTTTGATAATCAATAATGTTCCTTTAACATAAATAGAGTGCAATTTGTAGAAGTTGTAAATGGAGAAGGATGTAGTACAGTAGTGCCCGCCTAAATGCCCGGTGCTCTTGAAGCAAAAATAACGGGCATTTAGGCAGAGCGGGCATTAAGCCGGAATTCCAATTCTAAGGAAATGACCATTTCTAAGTAATCGTTCCTCGAGAAAAGCTGACATTAAGGCGAAACGGGCATTTAGGCGGCGGGCATTTAGGCGGACACTACTGTAGTAGTAACATTTTAAAGTATACTTTCATTCGGGTAAAAAAAATAACATGGTATATAAAGCAAGAGTTAATTTCTAAGCGGTTAAGCGGCCACAAGCGGCAATGATATCAATGCATATCATATTACTTCTAAAACAAATATATGAGAAAAAAATATTATCATTTTAATAGAACACCAGCCTTGAAGAAATTGTGACTTGGAACAATAACAAAGTATACATGTAGTGAATAACAAATAAATTAAAATACAAATAACAATACTTATTGCATTATGTTATTCTTTCTAAGTATTTTCTAATTCCTTTAGCTCTGTTGATATTCAAAAATACAAATTAATAAAAAAATGTCACCCAAAGGAAAAGTGAGAACATGACAAGAAAAGAACAATCAAAGAAACAAAACCTATCATAGGATACTGATTATTCAAAAAAAAAGATAATCATATTTATTAAGCATAATAAGTCTATAATCCAATTATGACTTTTTAGACATACCAACATAAGATACATCAAATGTAGCTGTATGAAAGTGTCCATGGGCTATAACTTGATGCTCTTCTTCTCCTGACTTCTTGTAAGTGATATCATGAGATATATTGGTTATCGGGGAGAGAAGATTCAACTCATACTGGAAATGATCATGGCGCTCAAGGTCAATGAGAATATTGAAGCATCGATCCTCAGTGTGGTCAGTTTGATCCCAATACTTGAAGTGGTGCTCATGGTAGAAGACAGACCCTTGCCACATGTGCTCAAGTCCAACATCAAGTTTCAATTGGTGCATCATGTCCTCGAAATGGAACTGTGTCTTAAGTCTGAAGAGTGACATACAAATACATTTATCTCAGTTGTTAAGGTAAGGTGTAAGACTACTGTCACTGTAGTGGCAATGTTCTACGGTTTGATTCCCACACAGGCTACTTACAATTTTATTCTCAGGCAAGAAATTTTTTTTCAATAGTCTAACTGAACTCTGGTGGAGTAGAGTACCTGGTCATTAAGATAGCTATCTTGTCTGAAAAGGATTGAGTGTAATAAGTATAATCTTTATTTTGTTCGATTTCTTAAGTTTTTTTATTAAATATTTATTAAGTTAATTAGTACTAATGTCATCAATTACATAGTGATCAAGAAGAATATTTTATATATACAGCACGAACCTCTCCATAACAAAAAAATCTAGGACCAGAGAACTGTGTCGTTATTCAGAGGTTTTCATAGCTATTGATGTATACAATGTATATTGAATATAGAAAAACATATAGGAAAAATGCAGGAAAATGTCGTAATTCAATCAAATTCATAATACAAAGGGGTTGTTATTCGACGATTGCGCTAATAATTCCAATCAATATTTATCTACCTAAAAATTTATATTCTATTTCAACCCAATTATAAATATTTATTCAATTATGCAATGAAATAAAACAATACAAAAGAAATCACAAAAAAAAGCGGGAAAGCAAAAATAATTCATTTCCTACCTTTGGTCTTTGTTGAGAGTGCCATTGAAGACAAATAAATCCAAATTTGCATCTGGCATAGACGCATTCGTCATCCAATCCAGTTTGACCGCCTTCATTTGTATGCCCTTCTCTGTGACAGCCATGACGGGTTTCATTTGGGCATCAAAGATAAAGTCAACATTCCATTTTGGTTGGGCCCAGATGGAGGGTCCGTTCTAAATTCAGATAAGAAACAAATGTCAGAATAAATATAGACCTACAGTTGACTACGCTTGTAGCAATGTTGGGTGACCACAAAAAAAGACCACATCATCCAAAACGACTACGCCAAGTTCACAACAGGCAAAATCAACTGAACATCAATATATTAAACATGCAGATATACAATTTGGACTTTAATCTATTAATAATTTATACCTGACTAGGTGAATCCATTTGAAGCTGCTCATTGATTTGTTCATTCTTAGTTTTCATATTCCTCAATGACATTGACGACATAGACTCTCCATTCCAAAGATACATCAACTCAGCCTGTTTATCATAAATGGGAAATAATTTATATAGACATAATGTAATAGAATGTTAAAACTGATAGAAACAATTGTTCTATAGAGCTAGTATTAGTATAAACAAAATTTAATTCCTGGATTTACTATATCTATGCAAGAATATGAGACATGAAAAATTATTATATATTGGAAATCAATTTCTCTAATGACTGATTAATAGTGATTTAAAGATTAGATTATGGTTAATTGAATAGGTACAAAGATTCTAAAATATGTTTATGGAAAATTAATGATGAGCATAAAAAATTAAGTACACATCTAGAGATACATTAATTCTGTTCATGTGTAAGTACAATATATAGGCATTTCAACTCATCGAATATTGAATTACCTTTGCCTTAATAAAAGCATCCACCACATTTATCTCAAATCTTTTACTTGAATGTTTGAATTCTTGAAATAAGGAAGACAATGATCTTTTCTCTCTTTTCTGAAAATTAAAATGATAAACACCATTATATTTATCGAATAGACATTTAAATGAAAAAAATCATGGTGGTAAATGCTACGGCATCTGAATCACAAACAATTTTTTTTTAAATGAACCCTGTCATGGAATAAGCGTCATTAAAAATTCAATCTGTCTTTAAATCTTTTATACTAGGATGAAAATTAAATTACATTTCTGCATTGAATACATTCATGCATGCATACATGATATATGAAAAATGATTGCATAATGAATATCAACTTTTTAATGTCAGATTTTTAGGACATATACATACATAATAAGAAAAACAATTGTGTAAAACAATTTCTTTACATTTGCATTGCTTTCTCCTTCCAACGAGTTGTATAAAATATGTGCTTTGAAAAGTAGTGATGACATTGGTTTGCTCCAAAAGTGACCTTCAAGATCAACCTCATACTGTCCATGCTTGGCTAGCTTCATTGTGTAGTCATAAAGTGAAAGGCCTGGCTTAGAGTTATTGGCAACATATGAAACCATTGTGTAGATATCCTGGAGTTTAAAGACAAAACAAACAATGATAACAGAATTATTACAATTGAAAACAATGATGAAGACAATGAATTTAAAAATATTGAATTAAGATTCACTAATGTTATGTAAACACTACTTTATTCATAGAACAATTAGTCTTTATGATCATTACCAAATTCTGCCAATTGAGACCATAAAAGCAAATTTGTAGAAAAATAATGACAATGATTATTACTATAATGCCAAGAAGAAAACAATTATTATACAGCTAAAGAAACCACTATCAACAAAGCTATAAATATCTATGAAAGATCAAGAATTCACCAAAAAAAAAAAAAAAGAAAAGATATGTGTGATATTCTAGAAGAGAATGATAAGTCTCCATTAGATTCAGTATAATAGAAATGAAAGATAAAATCTAAAAGACTGAATACCTTATTTGCTCCATACTTCCAAACAATCTGTGTTGTGCGATTAGCATCAATCAAATCAGCAGAAAAGGTGGTGTTTAAGCATATATTCTCTCCTAAAAATGAATAGGAGGGGGAAAATACAAAATCCATTTATTATGCCAATCAATTATTCTAATATCTAATTTGACTTTAAAAGTACTTTATTGTAACATTTTCGCTAGCAGCTTTAGATATTGAAGATAAATTCAATAATATGTACCATTAAAACTTTTAAATTTAAAGACAACATCACATTTTAAGACATTACAGTAAATTCAATTATAATTTTTTTTAGGAAGTTATTCAGTAATAATATTTTTTATTTTTGTAAATACATTTGGCCTTAATTGCAGGAAGTAAATGTAGTAAATTTTATAATACATAAATTTCATAAATAAAAATCATTCATAAAATGAGAAGAATATAAAAATTGGCAGTCAAGAAATACAAAATCAACATACAATTTAAATAAATTACTATTACATCAAGCAAGCATAAAAAGTAAGCTTTACTTAGAGAAAAAAGAATGTGATGCTGATGCCTATATCCAGTTTCTATGGTGAAAGCGAATAAAAATGAGCAATCTCCTTGGAATATGAAGGTAATCCATTTCATGCTTAATTCCCAGTTTTATAAACTGGTACATCTTTTGATATCAGAAAAGTGAGGAATGTGTGCAGATGGCCTTCCTTTTGCCCCAACATTGCAATTGGGTCTCGAACCACCATGACTTCATATCATAAACCCAAACTCTTAGCCTCGGCGTCACTGACGCCAAAAAAAACAAGATGCATGAAAACTTTTACCTGGTAAGGTGACGTTTGTTTTAAATGTACCGGTCCAATGATCAGCTATGGAATTCTGAGATGACTCTGTGTCCTGAACTAGGGAAATTATTGATGTGTGATTTGATTTGGAAGCAAGTTTAGGGTTCCTGTGTAGTCCATAGAGAATTCCTAGGGATGGAGTACTGTCAGATGAAAAAAGAAAGGATCGATGAGTAAATGGTATTAACTGACAAAGTATAGAGCTATTGCAATTTTAGCCTACATCAAAAGTTCCAGTTACAACCTCATGTGATCATAAAACATAGAGCATCAATTCAAATATTTTGATTTGAAAAGTTCAATGTTAGGATATTCTATAAAATCCTTTAATCTTTTCAAAACCTCAATTGAATGTAGTATAGTAATCCTATATTACACTCAATGACCTATGAAGCTAGTGTTCATCACAAGCAATTGAAGAAAATATATGTTCTATATAAAATTGTAGCTTATCACACATCTTTGGTGAAGGTATTCCTTTTAGCACCAGAGAGAGGTTATGAAAGTGTGTAGAGCTTATAGTTCCAGAGATACAAGGCTGCAAAGCGAATATCAAGGATCCAAGCCCTAGTCCAAGGTATGCATCACTGATGCTACTTATCATATTATAATCATCAAACTCCATAATTTGTCTCAATTTTAGAAAATCATTTAGAAAAAGTATCGAATTTAAACTTTATCTCAAAACTGATTGAGAAAGTTGTTTCAGAAAGGTTACGTGGCTACATAAATTCAACTGGACTATTCTCCAACTCCAAATAACAATCTGCCTATCGACCACGTTATAGTACAGAGACAGGATTGCTTCGCATTCATAATGATCTAGTTCATCATGTAGATCAAGGTTACTGTGCTGTACCTATACTACTGGACTTGAGTGCTGCATTTGATACAATCGATCAACATCTGTTAGTAACTTGACTCTTCAAGTCATTTGGTGTACAAAACACAGCTCTGAAATGGATCAATTCCTACCTCACTGATCATACCCAAGCTGTACATCTAAGATCTTCACTGAAACAGGTAACATCAAATAATATTGACCTTGTTTTTGGTGTCCCACAAGGCTCTGTACTGGGTCCTCTCCTTTTTACTCTTTACACATCTCCCCTTAGTAAACTTATCGATAAAGAATATCTTCAACATAATTTATATACCGACGACACACAAATTTACATGTCAATCACGAGCACAGATACTGTGCAATCGATCAAAGACTGTACTTCGGACATTAAGAAATGGATGACATCCAATGAGTTACAACTAAATGATGCAAAAACAGAAGTGCTGCTATTGGGTTTGCGACATCAGAGAGCCATTTTGAATGTGGACTCCCTACAAATAGGCGACTCAGAAATAAGCCATCCCATTTCAATTTCAGTTAGGAATCTTGGTGCATATTTCGACTCTGATCTCAGCATGACCACATATGTTGCTAAAATATGCCAAACTACGCATTATCATCTGCGAAATATAGGAAAGATTCGAAAATACGTTAATGCAGACATCGCTAAAATCATGGTGCATTCGCTAGTAACATGCAGGCTGGATTACTGTAATTCACTTCTTCTGGGTTCTTCGCAGCAAAGAATCAAACATCTCCAGTTGATACAGATTCAAGCAGCAAGACTGGTAACTCTGAAGAACCAACGTGATCACGTGCAGCCAGTGCTAAAAAACCTCCATTGGCTTCCAGTAGCAGACAGGATAAACTTCAAAGTGGCACTGCTAGTGTATAAATGTCTTAACAACGAAACACCGGAGTACTTGTCAGAACTGATCGTCAAATACGTCCCAGCACATCCTCTAAAGTCTATGCACTGGTAACACCAACGCATAGACTAAAACATGCAGAGAAATCGTTTTCAATCGGAGTCCCTCGAGTTTGGAACAGTCTCAGTGTATCAACAAGAAATTCTGCAACTCTAGAACAATTCAAGAAAGAACTTAAGACAGAACTGTTCAGAAGAAGTTTCCATTAACGATTAATGCCCAAGAAACTACATCCTGCTATATATAGCATTAGCTTAAGCTATATTTATTTACTTCATTTATTTATTTATTATTATAATTATTTTTTAAATGTGTGTAACTTTCCAAAATGTTTGTAAATGCGCCTTAGAGCATGTAAATTCATATTCAAATGGATTTGGCGCCATATAAATAAATCATTATAATATTATTATTATTATAAATAGGACATTTTAAACAATATATCATGCTTTATCATTAAATTGATGAAACTTTATAACTGATAAGGAAACAATAAAAAAAAAAAACTTACAACAGCTTAACAGATAAATAAAGAATAAAACACATTAGTATAACAATGCTTACCAATGATATTTGAGGACCAGAGATTTAGTGCCGTGAGTAGCAGATGCCTTATCCTGAGTAAAGTTTGCGCTGACTTCAAATTCACCATTGGCAAGTATCAGCTCAGCAAAGACTTCCTTTTTAACCGCATCAAAGTAAGATGTTGGTGTCTTTGGGACGCCTGCGGCTGGATCATAATGCTCAAACTTTTTCTGGAAATGAAATAAATATAACATATTAATTTTTCATAACCTCCAGTCACATTAGTATTTCATATAGTAATGTAACAGTGTATTTAAATTTAAGAAAACAAAAAAAAAGAAGAAAAAAAAGTTCGATCACAGTGCCTATGACTCTAATAAAACCAAGCGTTAGCACTAACACTCAATTAGTTTATTTTGCTTTGCATATTGAAAGAAACAAAAAAAAAGAAACTTTAAGTGAATGTGAGAGCAATTTTACATTCATAGGTGTATTCTGAAATTATTCAACACAAGAAAGAGTGGAATAATCACAAAGTATAAATAAACAAATGAAAACAGATAAACATACAAGCTTTTGTCTAGCAGGCTACAAGGTAAACATCGTCAGCATTATTCATAAGGATACTAAATAATTCATCTTTTTCATCAGGTATATATTGCCTAGTTTATCCTCTTTCCTTACTTACAGTGATTCTCAAATGACATTTTAATATGTGTTAGTACTTTTTCAATATTTTTCTTCATTATTTAATATGTGTTAGTACATGTTCAATATTTTTCTTCATTTTTCAACACAGCATTTTTCTTTGGTTAAATGAGAATCAAATGAATCACGCTCAAACAAATTAAGTATATAATTGCGTTTCATACAACCCATTTATAGGCATTTATAGATTATGTTAAATAAATTCATAAGCACAATAGATTTCAATTTGTTTTAATATTCATTTTTAATGACTGTGAAGGTACCTGCAATAATATAATGGTAGAACAATATATGTAATAATACATAATTCTAGATCAATATTTAAAAAAAAAATAATGGAACGCATGTGTGCAGTACATTTAATGAAGAGCTATTAGAAAACATTAATGTTGTGTTCATTTATTTGTGAAGAATACTTGTCACTAATGCATGACATTAGTATTTTATTAGTTGTTTTTTTCAAGTGAGAAATTGATTCAGGTAATAATTTTTGAATTTCTATGAGCTATTATTATGCTCTTCTCATAATATTGCATTCCACATATTAAAATTATTTATAAAAACATAAAAAGTATACCAACTTTGACATTTTTGCCATAAAGTTTATTATGACACCAATTATCATAAAAAGCATAATATTTCAAATGGACGTAAAAAGTTCAAAACACTTACCCAAAAATGAACACTGTGCACACATTTATTCTGTTTGAGAATATCAAAAAACATTTTGTATTCTGCTTTTGGTTTAGAATTCAGGAAAGTTCTGTTGTGCGAAAAGGAAAGTTCGGCATCTTTGAATACAGCAAGTAAGTTCATTTGGCCCTCCTTCACATTATTCTCTACTTTTACATCAACTTCTCTTGATAATTCAGTTCCTGAAGGAAAAAAAAACAATAAAGATAAATTAAAATAAATCTAGACAGCAAATGAATCAAATATTCAACAGTGCAAGATTTCAAATTTATTCCAAGAAAATTTCAATTTAATTCAAACAACATTTAATTATTTACCAAGTGTTCAAAAAAATAAAGCAATATAGAGGAAACTATTTGAACACATAATCACACAACCTCACCTTTAAACATATTTTCTAGAATTTCAAAACTAAACAAAACAAAGCTCTACAAGAAATATAAAATAAAAATAAAAATGCTATTGGATAAAGGAAAAACCAGTGGGAATGTGTCAAATTCAAAGTTGTTAGTTGTTTAAAAAAAAATGAAAATGGATCTTACCCTTCCCAGATAATTTGAAATGAATCGTATGACCAGCAGCTACTGAATCTGTTGAAAACAATGGCTCCTTAGCCATTTCAAAAGACAAAGTAGAAAAATCTCTGTAAATTAAAATAAGATATCAAGGTTATTCAGGCATATTGCAAATACATAACATATTTGAAAACTATAAACTATTTATATAAAAACATAAACAGCAATACTAAAGCACGATCAAATAAGCAGCAAACTTGAAAGAAGAAAAAAAATACTCACAATGAAATATATGTATAAAAGTTGTGTCATAGATACTAAGTATAAGCATCAACTTTATAGAAAATTATCTGAATAGAGCTTTTCATAAGTTTATGGAATCATCATTGAAAAAAAATATTTACAAATTATAATCACTTAAAACAATGTGCTATGTATTCACGTTAATCATTTACAGATGAGCTTCTTAATTTTAAAAAGGTACAATTTTAAGAAGTTTTGTTATAGTTTTATTGTAAAAACATTTGGAACATAAAATTACCTGTCTTTCGGTGTTAATCTTCCTTCCATGTGCATTGTTGCAAGAATAGGGAAGGAGAGATGGTTCATTTTTGATGAATGCGGGTAATATTTTGCTTCAAAGCAAACTTCTCGTCCTAAAATTTTAGAATATTGTTCTGGAAGACATTTCTGGAAAGAGGTTTGCAATTCTAATGGGTAAACAACCTCATTTTCTTTTTGGTAAGTCAAGGCTTTAATATCATTCCTGGAAAAATAAATTCAATACAATAGTCAGTCCATAATATAAAATGATTTAAAGTTGGATGCCAACAGAAGTGAATATGAAATTTCCCAGTTTAATAGTAATAATAATAGGATGCGATGATCTAAAATTAATGAACACTGTAAGATTTAACAAACAACAAAAAACAATGCATCTAATCTATATTTTGACTGTCTTAATCAGTGTGAAAAAAGTAGAGATGATTATGATGCTGTTAATTGGTTGGAATCGTAAAAATAATGGTGATTATTATTTTATAATATGATAATATCAGAAAATATCATAAGAAAGAATAAAGCTGAGTTTGATTATTTCAAGTACATACTGACTTATTTATTGCTATATTTATATTATATTTATCTTATTTATGCATGTTTGTCAATGATTTCTATTAACTAATCACATGGTATTCAAAAGATTTTGATTTATAACACCTAATAATATAATATGATATAATAATAGTATTGATGATGCTAAAAATGATGGCACTAATAATAAGTTTTCTGTTTCACTTAAGCCAGTAATAAAATTCATAAGCTAATGCATTCATTTTTTGTGGGTACATATACACTCAAAGACAAA
>JAUEKR010002576.1:0-11524 GCA_031762895.1 Corambe burchi
TTATGTCGTGTCGGAGTTGATTTGTCGTCATGAAATACAAAAAGCGTCTATTCCGCGTGCTGCGCGAAAAGTTCAGTAAAAAAAATTAAGACCAGTTAGCATCTCTGTATCATTCAATGGTTTTTATTCCCCTCTCCCCCACATTCAGTGAAATGGTGATTGCTGAAAAATCCAAGTCAAGCTCACAGCGAAGGTCAAGGGGGAGAGGGAGAGGAAGGGGGCGAGGAAGGGGGCGAGGAAGGGGAGGAAGCTCTCAATCACAGAGTCCATCTTCAGTCACTCCTAAAGAAACATCTTCAAGTACACTCAAAGAACCATCTAGCAGAGGAAGGTAAGTGTTTGTTTAGGTAATCTTTAATGATTGCAATGATTATATAGTTGTTTTCTGTTTGTATACTACATGATACCTTTCTTCACTTATTCAACTCTTTGACTCTATAGTCTAGTGGTAAAGCAGTCAGCTTGTGATTAATAGGTAATGGGTTTGAATCTGGTTAGTGGCAACAGAAAGTTAAATCTATGGGAACTTTTTTTACATACATTTCCTCGCCCTATTCTGGTTGTCTTAAATCTTGGTCATAGGCAGAGACAGATATTGTCAGAATGTTGGAATGATGAGTCTTTCGGGCAGCTGTACTGTATGTTTGATGAGGAGGCAACATGTTAAAAAAAACTGGCCTGTCGAGGAACCGTTTCTTAAGTGCTTTGAGTATTTATAAATATAAGTGGGAAAGCACTATATTAATGATATGTATATTTATAAAACTGTTCTTTGTAGAAAATGTTAAATATCATTTTCAGATTGTTAGTTAAATCATTTGTGTTGTGAAACATAAAAAGTTTACCCAAGTAACCTCAGAATAAACAAAAAAATGAATTACATGCTACAAATCAAAATTTATTTTTTATTTTCTTTCTTTTCATATCTCTGTTTCTCCCCTTTTTTTATTTCAAGTGCATTGACATTATATTTTCCATTATGTAATGTTTAATAAACATCTGTGTTATTTCTTCCATCTTAGAAATCAAAGCTATTATATGATTAGTTCAGGAGTTAGGGTGATCAAGTGATGGTTATAATGCAAATTGCAATTGCCGTTAAGTTGTTTATGATCATTTTCTGCTTGTACTGTCCTGTCTCATATTACTTATTAGATCCAGCAGTATGTCAAAAAAGACCCTTCGGTTTAAAACCTTAGCAAATAAACTGTTGTTTTTTTCAGTTACATATGTGTAATGTGTACAAAACAGAGAAAAAGTGTATTTAATATATTAAAAGCAAACTAAATTAATGCTAGACTTTGCACACAACCTGAAGAATTTGCTCTTTCATTTTGTTTTTTTTTTCCAGAGGATCTTCAAAGAAAAGAGCTCAGAGCTCAAGAACGTCAAGTGAATCGACTCCAGCTAGGAGATCCTCTAGGAGACAAGGAGGTGGTGACAACAATGATGAAGAAACAGAAGCACTTTTTAATTCCTTGTCCCAGAAAGAACTTAAACGACTTGCAATTGACGGCTTTCAAAATCAATTCACGAAAGGTATACAAAAGTCTTCTGAAGTCAACAGCGGTGCAAATAATAATGAAAACAGTACTATGCAAATTTCTGCAGTATCGACAAATTTAGAAATTGGGAGTATACCTGTTAAAGAGACATTTTCATTAAATCTCACTGAAGAAATGACCCCTTTCTTAGTCAAAGGCATTGAGAAACCTGCATCCAGCAATACTGATACCACTAAATCCAATGATAAGTTATCACTAGAAACAAATTCTGTAAATGAATGCAATCAGATACAAGATGGCAGTCATTCTGGAAGCAGTGGTTGTAAAAATGGACCTTCTGAGGAATATCCGAATCATGTGAATAGCAAAGGCAATCCAATCGAATCAGAAAAATATCCAGCATCTAGGGCAATAAATGTATCAAATGCAGATCCAACAGAAAGCTGCAAAGAGAAAGAATCGGAATTGGGCATGGAAAGGGAAAAGGATGAAATTGAATCATCAATGGAAGCAAACAATGGCAGGGATAGGGATGAAAATAATCCAGGAGTCAGAGGATCAATGAACAGTTTGATTCAGGAATCTTGTGCATTAGACGCTGTTGTTACTCTTGAGAGTGGACCTAAAATTGATAAATCTAGTGATGATGTTGACGAGAAAAGTGAATCAACTTCAGAAGTAAAAATTGATATGCCACAAGGAAAGGCAGCATCGTTGACGGAGAGTGATGATGTTCGTAATGCTTCTAGTGATTCTGCCAATTCTGAATTGACTGGTGAGATAATCGAAAACATTCAACTTTCCAAGAAGGGGAGTTCTAGAAGGAAATCGATTCCTCAGAGAAGGCAGCAAAGAGAGTCAATGACTAATAATTCTGATGACCTTATCTCAAAGGATGAAACATTTGATGAATCATCACCTTCAAACTCTGAGAATATGTCTTGTACTGAGACAGCAATGGATGTAGATGAGAGTAGCGAAGAAATTGAAAACAGTGGCAAGACGACTGTTAAAGACCAAGATGTTGTTGATTCGATGACAGAGCATAAGATGGAAAATCCTGATGTTGATGATAAGGCTAATGAGTCTGATCAACCACTGGACGTATCAAATGATTTAGATAAATTGGAAGGACCAAAAGATGGAAAAACTAGTGATGAGAGCGAGACTATGGGGGATGTTAGTGGCGGTGGCGCTGATTCTAAGATGATCAATTTAGAGGATGGTAATGAAGGTCGGTTGGAAGACGGGGATAATAATGTAGAGCTGTTGGGTGGCGAATGGAGAATTCCACAAGAATTAGTTTCATCCAGTTTGCACCAGAATCAACAGATGAATATTGTTGATGGCACAGAAGTCAATGAGAAAAACGATTCTGGAAAGATCGTTGACATTCATTTGTGTGAAGAATCTGTTAATGAAAGAAATATTGAAGCAACTTCTCAATCTACTGACTTTATAGAAGCTGAAGAAAAAAATGAAAGCAGTTTGGTTACTACGCACAAATCATTTAGCCCACTGAATATTCCGAAAATTAAATTGCATAGCGATAGTAAAGGTAATGCTGATCAAAACTCTCATAGTGAAATCATTGAAGAATTTCCCATGGATTTAAGTGTTCATGACGTTCGGACTAGTCAGAAATTTCACCTCCAGCAAGTGAATTTAGTGCCAACCAAGGGATGGATTCCCTCTGAATCTGAGGAGCAGAGCGAAGTGTTGGATTTAGCCACAAAGAAAGGCTCTAGTAGTCCACCCCAAGTGGAGGAAGAAAAGGAGACTGATTCATCTTCGCATGACTTTGGAGATGAAGTGGATGGTTTGGTTTCGGATAGTAAAGAACAAGAAAAAGAAGTCGTTCACACTGAGAGCACTTTGCGTCCACTTGATAACGGTTCCACAACAGGAGATGATAATAAGGATACCTCAGCAAGTCATTCGGAAAAGAAAGGAACCCTTTTGACTGAGGAGGTTGATAAAAGTAGTGCTGGTGAAGTCGATAGGCAAAAAGTTTCTGTAGAAAATGATGGCAGTAGTTCTGACACTGCCGAGGATCTTTCTGTCAAGTCAACGAGTCACCAATCTAAGGAATCAGAAGTTCAAGGTGTTGAAGTGGGAGAAGGGGTTGAGAAAGAGGGCATTGCCGAACACGCTAGTGTAAACAGAGAGAATGAAGATGAACATGTCGAATGGAAAGAAGGTACTTGCATATCTGATCCTTCTGTGGAAGAAAGCTCTATGATTGCGGATGGAGCTGAATGCGATAGAACTGAAATGAAAGGCAGTAAATTTGATAAAGATAATGACAATCTGAACAAACCTGAGACAAAACCAGATGTAATTACGCAAGGATTAACTGATAGCCCTCAAATTATTGTCAATGAAAACACACAAACTAACTTAGACTCAGAAGATACCAATCATTCGTGTCTGAAATCTGATGATAAAAGTGGGGATACAAGTACTACCATTGTGGCAGATTCTGAAACGATTAGTGCTGAAAACAATCAATCCATTCATTTGGAACGGACAGAAAACCCACCCAAAGTTATGAAAGAATCTCCAATGCAGCTTTTAATATCTGTGGATGTCATTGAAGAAAAAATTGATTCTGTTGTACAAGCTGTTTTGGAGGAAATGCTTGATCGTGTTTTAACTGATCTCGAAGCATCTGCTGCTCTCGTAGACCAAGACGACTCAGATAACATGGATAATACTGATGTGCAGTCTCAAAACTCTCATACTCCTTGCGACGACTCAGTCATAGCAAAAACTAAAACTGAAGACAATGTTTCCAAAGAATCTGTGCAAGTGAATGAAGAAGAGATTAATTCAGCACCAGCAACATCATCAACAATTGATAATCCTATTTCAGATTCAACAGTACCATCCTCATCGACTGAAGAACCATCTCTCATGACTGAAACTCTTCCAGACCCTAAAGATTCTTCCTTGCCTTTGAACCAAGACTCTATTAAGACTACTGAAAGACAAGAAGAGGACATGGATGTTGGCGATGAAGATAAAACACTTTCTGAATCAAACGATCTTACAAGCAAAGAATTAACAACTGCTGAAGTGAATGATTTGTCCAAAGGACCTGGCATTTCTGAAGCATGTGAAAGTATGGAAGAGTCAGATGTATCAAGAGTTGATAAGCAATCCAAAGTTGATGAAACCATGGATGTCACTCAAGAAGAATCTAACTTATCAAAATCAGTTGATGCTAACGAAACATGTAACAACATTTCAGATGTCAATGACATTACTGAAGAGTTAAATATTTCTGAGGGTCATAAGACCAAAGAGCCTGATAACTGCGAAGTTACTGACACCGACATAGTCCATAATAAATCAGAAGTAACTGCAGTCTCAGAAATACAACAATCTGATCCTGAGAAAAAATTGGAATCACAGCATTTAGAAATAAGTGAAATTGTAAAGCACCCCGAAATTTGCAAAGACAATGTAAGTGTCACTGAGGAATGTCAATTATCACAAGTTGGTGATATCGCAGAAAAATCTGAAACCTCTAATAAAGATGATACCGCTAAGGAATCTGCATTAAAGCATGCAGATGAATCTAGGGTTTCAGAATCTGTTGAAATTGTGCAGGAATCATTGATTGCAAAAACTATTGATGCAACAATGGAAATGAAAGAATGTAAGGAACCTGATATTGATGTTCAATCTTCAGAATCTACCACAAAAGAGGCAGTAATTTCAAAGAATATTGTCATTGAAGAATCCAACTCTACGAAAACTAATGACTCTGAAGAATCAGGATTATCAGAAGATATTGGTACGGAGCCTAAGCAAATTGAAGTTGATGAGGTAAGAGAACAGTCTCAAATTTCTAAAGATGACATGACAGATGAAACCAGAATTTCAGAAGGCACCATTTCTGCAGAATCCAATGATAATGCAGAAGCTACTAATAAAGCAGAGGAACCCAATATTTCAGAGACCAATGTCGACTCAGAGGAATCCAATATATCTGAAAACAATGATGTCAGAGGGGAATCAAAGATTTCAGAAACCTGTGTGAACATTGAGGAATCCAAGACTTCAGAAACCAATGATAATGTAGAGGAATCCATGATTTCAGAGTCTGATGATATCATAGATGAATCCAATGTTTCAGAAACCAATATTGTTGGTAAATCCGCAATTGCAGGTAGCATTAATATTGAAGAAACCAAAATCAAGATTTCTGACAATAGTGATATCAAAGACGAATCCAAGATTGCAGAAACCAATGATAGCACAGAGGAATCCGTGAATTCAGAATCTTATGTAACTAAGGAATCCAATATTCCAGAAACTAATGATATTGTTGACGAATCCACAATTCCAGATAGCAATGATAATACTGAAGAAACCAATGATAACACAGAGGAATCCAAGATTGCAGAGATTAATGATGTTGAGGAATCCAAGATTTCAGTAACTAATGATACTGTAGAGAAATCTATGATTTCAGAACATACAGAGGAATCCAAGATTGCAGAAAACCATGATTTCACAGAGGAATCAAAGATTTCAGAGTCCATTTACAAGGAAGAGGAATCCTTAATTTCTGAAACCGGTGATATCACAGAGGAATCTAAGATTTCAAATATCAATGATACTGCAGAAGAATCTGTGATTTCAGAATGTACAGAAGATTCCAAGGTTTCAGAAACCATTGACAAGACAAAGGAATCCAAAATTTCAGAAACCATTGAAAAGAAAGAGGAATCCAAGATTATGGAAACCAATGATAACACAGAAGAAGCCAATATTTCTGAAATCAATGATGTCACAAATGGAGCCAATATTGCAGAATCTACTGAGGAATCCAATATTTCAGAAACCAACAGTGCAGAGGAATCAAAGATTCCAGAAACCAATGATAATGCAGAATCCATGATTACAGAATCAAATGTTATAGAACCCAATGATGTAATTCAGGAATCCTTAATTTCCAAAAACAATGTTACAGAAGAATCTAATGACGTGACAATAGAATCTAAGGTTCCAGGAACAAATATCACTGAAGGATCCAATATTTCAGATACCAATATTGTTGTGGAATCCATGATTTTAGAAAGCAATAAAACAGAAGGATCTAATGTGACTGAAGAATCAAGGCTTTCAGAAACGAATGTCACGATGCAATCCACGATTTCAGAATCTAAGGAGTCTAAGATTCCTGAAACAAATACTGCTGAAGAATCCAATATTTCTGAAATCAATGATGCTAAAGAAGAATCTAATATTTCAGAAATAAATGATGTCTCAGAGGAATCCACAATTTCCACAACTAATGTCATTGAAGAACCCAAGGTTTCAGAATCCGATGTCACTAAGGAAGCTAACTCAGCGATTGATGATCTGAGCGTAGCTCATGTCGGTAGTGAAGAAGAGGAGAGTAAAAGCGCTTCTTCTTCGGAAGCAATGCTGCCTAGTCAAACCTTACAGCAGTCTGAGTCAAAGTCTAAAGACGATGATGATGTTATAGTGAATGGACAAGATGGCGATATTACTGTTAAAGCTGAAGATAACGTATCAGAATCGGAAAAAGAAAGAACCGAAAAAGAGAAACTTGACTCAGACGAATCTTCTCATGAAAAGGCGATTTCTCCCCAGGGGGTGGTGTTGCAAGCGGAAGTTATATCCACTGATCTCATTACAGATCAACAGCAGTTACCAGTTTCAGAAAGTGTGTTGACAATGCTCAATGATATGAAGGATGAATTGTTGTGCTCTGATGAAGAGGACACCCTATTAACCAAGCCAACGGATGAAGTGAAAATTAAAAAGGATACGATGAAGGAGGAGATTATGCTCTACAGAGACAGCAAGAACTTTTCTAACTCGTTGAGTCGATGGCAGCTGGTGTGTGACACTGTGGAGGACTGGTCAGATCTCATCACAGAGCTGAAGGCTTCTAGAGGCAGTAAGACGAAAGAATTGATGACCATTATCAAAGAGGATTTTCTTCCTGAGATTCCGAGCATAATGGAAGACAAGGTAAGTCGTTATTGTATTCAGTTTAATTATATGCCCTTGGTTAAATATGTTATTTAAAGCTGTATATGTGTTATTTGTTTAAAAATAATATTAAATTAGTGTTCTTTATAATTTAATTTCGTTCATAATATCTATTATATTGAGTGTTATAGATGAATTAACATTTTAAAACTTGTTTTAGATTTAGAATTATTTTAAAAAATTGTCAAACACCTAAAAATGGAGATATATAATATATTGGATATAAATGTATAGTGACATTATTCAAGAATGAAATGTCAGTGCCTTATTATTATTGTATCATTAAACAGTAAGCACTTTATGATTTGTGATTTCATTATGGTATCCGTGTCCAAAAAATTGTCACTTGTTATTTTTGTATGCATGATACAATTGTATAATATATTTAGTTGAATAAAAGCAGCAGCCAATATTTCTTTTACAAAATGGCTGTTATTTTTAAAACAAATACAGTCGAAAGCTTTTTCATCTGAAAATATTCATTACAACCATTGTTATAAGTATGTATTACATCGATGGCTGTGAAATATGATTGCTACATCCGATAACTAACTTCGCTACAAGTGGACTTGACTGTATTATTTCTTATGAAATATATATTCTTCTATTGCAGGAAAAGGCAAGACAACGACGAGCTGCAGAGATGATGCCTCGAAGATCATCTTATCGCTTAGAGCTAAAGAAACTTGAAGAGGAGGAGAAGGTATGTCTTATATGTCTTGAATTAGTCCTCACTTGACTCTCTGTTCATTCTTGATCATTTTATTATTCATTGAGTTTGTTTTATTTTTTAGAATCATTGATTTGATATAAACTGTGAAATTTTTATGTATTCAAGATTTATAACTCATTACAAATATAAAAATAAAATATATTGGCTTTACTACTTAACTTTCTAAAGTTGACACGAAAGAAGAGCAACTCTATCAACTGAGCTGCAAAAGTTTCTCCTTTCAACAGAAAGGTTTAAATTATATGAAGTGCTTATTTCATTTGTGCGGTAGAAATAAAGTTGAATGCTTTTTTTTTGCAGTTATTGAGACTAGACTAGCCTAGCCTAGTCTCTCTTAGAGTAGACCACTCCAATTTAAAAAGCATATGTGCATAAGTCTAGACTTCTTGCTGTAGCATCTAGCCTAGACCTCCAGTATAGCATTGCACATAGACTGAAGAGATGAGATTAAATAAACTGCTCACAAGCTTGACTAAGTTTAACAACTAAACCTAGAGAGTTAAATTTGTTATCACTTTTCTAAATTGTATATTATAATTATATTTGCAATTTCTTCATTTGGCAGAAATTAATTTTTTTTTTTTGCTGTTGATAATCTTCTCCAGGAAAGACAAGTGCGTGAAGCTGAAGAGGAGGAGGAAAAGCAAAGAGCATTATTTGAGGAAGAACGGAGGCAGCAAATGAAAATTGAAGAGCAAAGAAGACAAAGAGAAGAGAGGGAAAAAGCAAGACAACGTAAGATATTTTCAAATGAAAAATTATTTCTTCACATTGGAGTAGTAGATATTGTGTTTGCAATTGTTTATGTATTTATTAGTTAATTTTTACAAATATCATTTTTTTGTGCATGATTTTTCTTTATTAAATGTTAATGTCTGTTTTGGATAACCATTTATTGATGTTAAGAATTTAGTTTTAGGAAAATTCTGTGTTTAAAAACTTTTAATTTATTTATTATAGTGAAATATATTGCGTTGGAATATACTATACTTTTATTGAAATACTAAGATTTATATGTTAGTTTACTCTCAATTGTCTTTTGTTGGTTTAAAAAAAATGTATTTACTTGAAGTGTTGATTTTCATTTTTCCTTATTTGTTGCTGCTGTTGAATGTTGTTATATTTTAATAATGTCATGCTTGTCATATTATAGAATGTAATAGATGTAATGCATAATTTTTACTTTGATATTTAAATTATGTATTTATGTTGTCCTTTGTATTTTAGAAAGAGCCAATAGAGCGGAGATGAGAAGAGAAAGAGCACAACTAATTGCGGAAGGCAAAGAGATTCCTCCTGAGCTGATGAATGGATTGAAGCAGGACGAGTATGTGTGCTTCGTCAAACTTACAACTTCCATTTTTAATAAGTGTTTTACTTATGATTTAAACCTTTTTGAAGAAGAGGAACATTTTATAACTCAGTTGATTGATAAGTTTTTGAGCATTATAAGTTCTTTCTTGAGGAGGGGATTCAGTGCCATTAGTAGTAAGTTCGAGCTCTGTTCTACTAATGATTTTGTATTTATTTTTTCTTCTTCTTTTACTTCTAGATTGTCGATAGTGCGGTTAAGCTAATATGTATCTATCTCATTATGACTTTTTGATACCCATTGCCTTATATTCTTCTGTATGTTATCAATCTATAGTACTTGATGAAATATTGGGCTCAAATTGTTATGATTATTTATTTTTCAGAGCTGATCAGGATGACGTTGATGAGGATATGCTGTACAATTTAAGACGAGGTATGGTTTCAATTTATGTTATATTATACTGATGGGATCAATATTTAATTTGCAATATTAAATATGATTTGGGTTCTGTCCACCCTGTTTGTTTTAAACTTGCCTTGAAATATATCTTGCCCTTAGACTGTAGAGGCGCACTTTTGAATTGATATCTATATCGGGAAACTTGTCTAGCATGTAAAAAAAATTGCCTCATGGCCTTAATAAAACCTTAATCATGCAACAAACTTACCTTTAATCATAGGGCAATTTTTGTCTCCTTGACAAACCAAGGTTTAAGAAACTACAGCCGACTTTGCTTGAAACAATGTTGCTGGGGAACAAGAAAAAGGATTGCTACATCCACTGTATTTAATATTGTTGTATTTGTGCCATTCCATGAAATAACGATCGCTTTATCTAAACATCACTACTAGCAAATTACATTGTACATGTAATTCAATGAATGTAATGTTCTAGTTGACTTGGTTATATGTATAGGAGCAATTTATTTTAACACATGTAAATATGAAGCCTATGCAAAAAAAAAATGCCTATATGGGAAGATGATTAACAAGCTCAGTTAAGGGAATCACTTTTATGAAAGATTTATAAATTACATTAGAAACTGTATTCAAAACAATTTATTATCTGTGATTTTGTGCCGATTTGCCGATTTTGCTAGATATCCTAGGCTCCCAATTACAGAAGTTCCACTGTATTATATATACATTGAAGTGGTTAAAATAGTGAAAAGTCAGTATTTTTTAGATTGAATTAAGAATTAAATTAAGTATAATATAATATCATTGATTGTGTTGGTGTATGATTGATTGTGTTAGAATATAATTGATTGTGTTGGTGTATAATTATGCTGTGATTTATTTTACAGTGTTGGAAAATCTGAGGAGCAGTGAATACTCATGGCCATTTTGGGAACCAGTGGAAGAGGCAAACACATATGATTATTTTGACATGATCAAGGTATGTTATATTATGGACAAGCTGACTAATTTAGAGTTAAAAAAAACAAACAATGCAATTTCAATAAAACAAAACAACCGGAAGTGGCCATAGTAAACATTGTCCCAGGCCGCCGATATGTTAATTTTTATTTCATTATAATAGAATATGCTTATGGCAATAAAAAAAAAATCACGAAACAAGCTTCCAAAAATAGGATAATTTCCAGCTTTAACATGAAATCGTGGCGGCCAGAAACTTGACTTTTGTTTTTGTTTTACTATAATAAGATAAGATAAGATAAGAAAATTCTTTATTCGTCTTGAAAATAATATACAAGAAATTTTGTTTTGGGCATGTTTGCATATATATAGAGATATATGTTAAATTTTAATAACCTAACAAGCTACCAAAAACTGGAAAATGTCCAACTTCACCATGATCTCGCACTATCAGATGATGGTGGTGTTGATGGGTCTGCGTGATTGGGCGATTGTTGAGAAGATCGAATATTCCAGGCCATATAATCATAATATTATTTTATGATATTTATAAAGA